>WHVA01000516.1:0-76178 GCA_015179125.1 Gautieria morchelliformis | reverse complement strand
AGGAAACCGAGGTGAAGGAAACCGAGGTGGAAGAGGTCGGAGGCGCGAAGAAGACAAGAGGACGAAAAGATCGGAGCGGAGTGCGCGAGATGAGGGAGTTGATAGCGGCTGTGAGGGATGTGGGCAGAAAGTTGGTGAGGTTGGGGAGAGGGTGTGCGAGTTGCTGGGGGAGTTTAGGGCTGCGAATGACAGGATGAACAGGGCGGATGTGGAGTTCATGAGGATAAGGAGGAGGCGGAATTATTTGAAGCGGATGCAGGGGCGAGAGACTTGGCGGATTATGGGGGACATGGGGGTCTGGTGGAGCGAAGTAGTAGCAGTAATGAGGAGGAGTCAGGCGAGGGGAGCGAGGAGAGCGAGGGAGAGGATATGAGGATGGTGGAATAACTAGTAAATGGAATAATAGACTTTTCTTGGATTTTATCGATTTTGTTTGAAGGGTTTTTGTCATCTAACTACCGGGGTCATGGGGATTAACAGGGAAACGATCATAGAGCAGTCAAGGGCCGGGCTTGCCCGGGTAAGAGTCATGGAAATCCGTGACCAGCTCCGAGGCATGATCAAGCTCGGAAGCGAGGATCCACGAGGTTTCTTCGTCGGTACCTTCGTAACCAGTCCACCTAACAAGGTAGAGTAATTTGCAGCTCTTGCGTCTATTATCGATCTTCGAGTCGAGGATTTCGGAAACCTCGAACTCGGGTTCGGCCGTCGATAACGACTGGGGGCGGAGGCGGCTGAACTCGGTTTGGTATGGTGTTGGGCGAGGCTGGTTCGAGCATAGATACGTGGAAGACCGGATGGACTGAATGCATGTGTTCTGGAAGTCGAAGGGTGAAGGAGTGAGTACCCGCTCGGGAAATGATTTCAAAAGGACCCAAGAACTTCTCGGCGAGCTTCTTGGTAGGCCGAGTTGTTCGAAAGTACTGTGCTTCACAAAGGCGAGGGATCCTACTTGGAAATCAGGAGCGGGCTTGCGACGAACATCGGCCGAGGCTTGGTAAGTTTTCTGAGCCTCGAGGATGGCGTGGCGAAGTTCTTGGTGAAGCTCGTCCAGGTCAACCACGAAGTCTCGGGCTCGTGCCGAGGCGAGGTCGCGCTCGGGGTGAACTGCGAGGTTCGGATGGTAGCCTTTATTGGCAAAGAATGGGGAGACGCCGGTGGTTGCGCTAGGCGCGTTGTTGTAGGCGAACTCGGCTAGGGGAAGGAGCGAAGCCCAATTGGACTGCTGATAGTTGCAATAGATCCTGAGGTACTGTTCCAAAGTTTGGTTAGCACGCTCGGTCTGACCGTCACCCTCGGGATGATATCCCGAGGTGAAATGCAACCGCATGTCCAAAGCTTTCCCTAGGGAACGCCAGAAGTGCGAAACAAACTCGGAACCCCTGTCCGAGGTGACGTGCGAGGGGACTCCATGCTTTGAAAAGACATGAAGAACGAAGAGGTGAGCGAGCTCTTGCGAGGTTATCTTGTCTGTGGTTGGAATGAAGATAACCTGCTTAGTGAAGCGGTCAACAATCACTAGGATGGAGGTGAACTCGGATGAAGGGGGGAGTTGCTCAATGAAATCCATAGATATGGAATTCCAAGGTTTCTCGGGAACAGGAAGTTGTTTGAGGAGACCATAGGGTTTGTGACGTTGCGGCTTGCTTCGCATACAAGTGGTACACGTCTTGCAATACTCCTTGACAAAGGATCTAATCCCTGGCCAAGTATAGTCTCGTCGGATCAGCTCCAAGGTTTGTTGACCCCGAAGTGTCCCGAGAGAATGTGATCGTGCTTGTATTGCAGGATGCGAAGTCGAAGGTCTTGGGCCGCTGGAACATAGGTTCGGTTGTCAAGTTTGAGAAATCCCTCGGGGTCTGTGGTCCACCTCGGGTCATTAACCAAGCCGAGGTGCGACTTGGCTATGGGGTCCGAGGGGAGGTTTGCCAGTATGTCAGCTCGGATCTGCTCGGTATCAAGCAGTGAAGCGGCTCGGAGTACGATGGGAGCGAGGTTAGTAGCTCTAAGGGACGATGCCAGCTGGTGCTGAGTAAACACTGGCCGTAGGTTCTGCGGGTTTATGGTGGCATAGTCGCTATTCCCCTCTTTAAGGTAGACGTCCCATCGTCTAGTGAGAGAGTCAGGCTTCGTTCCGAGGCGACCTGGTCGGAAGCGTATGACGAGGTTGAACTGGGAAAGGTATTCCGACCACCGAGCTTGTCGACGGGTCAAGAGCTTCGTAGTTGAAAAGTATTCGAGGTTCTTGTGATCGGTGATAACGTCAACTGGTTCGCCTGAGCCCTCTAGGTAGTGTCGCCAGCGTTGAAAGGCTTCAAAAATGGCGAGGAGCTCCTTGTCGTGAACATCGTAGTTGAGCTCGGTAGAGGTGAATGTGCGGGAGTGGAAAGCGACGGGATGAAGTTCGCCTTCCGAGGTTCGTAGTGATAAGATTGCCGCTAAGGCATAATCTGAAGCATCAGTCTCTACGATCAGTGGAAGGTCAGGAATCCAGTGAGTAAGGATAGGGGCGGTAGTGAACGCCCTCTTCAACAGGTTGAAAGCCCGTCGACAATCCTCGGAAAAATTCCAAGGGGTACCCTTGCGGGTAAGTCGGGTGAGAGGAATGGTGATGTCGGAGTAGTTGTGAATGAAACGTCGGTAGAAGTTGGCGAAGCCGAGGAAGGATTGGATGTCGCGAACTTTGCGAGGTTCAGGCCAGTCTTGAATGACCTTTACCTTGTCATCCGCCATAGTGAGGCCCTCGGGAGAGAGTATGTAGCCGAGGAATTCAACCGAGTCGCGATGGAACTCGCATTTGTCTTCTTTGGCGAAGAGGTTGTTGAGTCGTAGTCGTCACAAGACTTCCTTGACATGTTCAACATGTTTGGAGGGGTCACTGGAGTAGATTAGAATGTCATCCAAGTATACCACCACACAAACGTCCAAAAGGTCGGCGAACACCTCGTTCATGAATCTCTGGAAGGCAGCAGGGCCATTAGTGAGACCAAATGGCATAACCAACCATTCAAAAGACCCATAGCGAGTCCTGAAGGCGGTTTTCCATTCGTCACCCTCGGCCACCCGTACGAGGTGGTAAGCGTGACGAAGGTCAATTTTCGTATAGATGCGAGCATTCTTTGGAGCATCAAGTAAGTCAGCAATCAATGGCAATGGATACCGATCTTTTTTTGAGATTTTGTTCAAACCTCGGAAGTCGACACACAACCGAAGTGAGCCATCTTTTTTGCGAACGAACAATACCGGTGCACCATGAGGCGAGCGTGAAGGTCGGATGAAACCGATGTTTAAATGCTCGTCGATGAACTCGCGAAGTGCTTTGAGTTCGGAAGCTGAGAGAGAGTAGATGGGACCGATTGGTGGCGAGGTCCCTTCTTCGAGGTTGATTTTGATATCGTGAGGTCGGTGGGGAGCTAGAGTGTCAGCGCGTGCTTTGCTGAACACATCTGCAAATTCGTGGTATTCTTCAGGAACATGTTTCTTAATGTTCTCAGGAAGCTCGGAAGAGCTTCCTCCCGATGTTGCCCCTCTGGCGAGGAGCTCAGGCGAAGCCAAATTGAGCTGAAACACTTCGGACCCTTCCAATCTAGATGCGCGCATGAAAGCGGGTGCATTGATTAGGGAAACGAGGGGTGCTTGCAACTTCGGAAGCGAGGTCGGAGGCGGGGGCGAAGATGCCGTAGGCGAGGTCGAAGTCGTAGCCGAAGCTGAGCGGGCTGACGTCGCCGGGGTCGCTGGAGTCGTTGTTAGGTCGATGGTTTTGAAAGTAATACTGCCCAATACCCAGTCAATCGACGGATTGTAGCGGGTGAGCCAGTTGTGGCCAAGTACCATCGAGCAACTTGAGTCGAGCGAGGTTACGTAGAAGGTAACCCATTGTTGTTCGCCGGTCGGAAAGCAAATGCAGAGGTCTAGAGCTTGGGTAATGGTAGTGTTAGTACTACCGTCAAATAGTTTCAAGGGTATAGGAGAGACAGGATAAGCAGGCATGGAGTACTTCTGGACAAATCTGGATTCAATAAAACAGTCTGAGGACCCGCAGTCAACTAATGCAACAAAAGCGACGTTGGGCAGCGAAGGCGAGGTTAGATCTACATTAAGGGAATCTTTGGACAATGAATGAGAAGCGGCGCTGAGTCTGAGCACACGGGTGAGGTTACCGCAATCCTCGGATCGTGTGGTTCCGAGGTTGCTACCTATTTTTTCACCTCCGTAATGGAGGCCGAAGTCCCCTCGTTAGGGGTCTTCGTTGCCCGACCTTTAGAACCGCTACTATTGGTAGACTTGTTCTTCGGGCAGTCCTTGACGACGTGACCTTTGGTGCCGCAAAGCAGACAAAGGCCTTGGTCGACCCGACGTTGGCGCTCCTCGGGAAGCAGTTTGCCATCCTTCCCGAGTTTGCTCGAAATGTCGGGCTGGCTCTTGTTGTTCGAAGAGTTGTTGTTGTTGGAACCCTTGCCGCTGTTGTTAGTCTTGTTGCGGTTCTTATTGTTATTGGAACCACTGGAAGACTGGTGGTTGTTAGTGGCATTGCTACTGGACTGATTAGTGGTGCGTGCAGGCTGGGAGCTACGACCATTGATCATGGCGTCGTATTCCTTTCGCTCCCAGTAACGGCTATCGCATTCCAGCGCGAAGTTCCTAAGCTCGGCGAGGCTGCGGAATCGAGGGAAGTGAAGTAAGTCGTCCTTGATCCGTTTGGCCAAGCCCTTGTAGGCAAAGTGTCGGAGGGCCGCGTCGTTCCACTGAGTCCGAGTCGAAGCTCGGGCGAAATCGATAAAGAATCGCGCGGCCTTGTGGTGCTCTTTCATAACGATCTTCTCGAGGTCAATCTCGGCTTGGGCCGCGTTGTCGTATGGGCCGAAGTTAAGCTCGAGCTCGGCCTTGAAGCTGTCCCAGTCCTCGAGCCAATCTGGCTCGGGTTGGACTTCGCCGAGGATCGCCGGCTCGAAATATTGCAGAGCCGAGCCGGACAGGTAAGAAATAGCATACTGCACCTTCGAGGCCCCAGTCTTGAACGCGGTGGGGCGATCTCTGAAGTTGAGTACACATTGAAGGAAGAAAGTGCGAAGCTTGGCTTGGTCAGTACCGTCATAACTATCCGGTTCCTTGACCTTGGCTCGTGCTTCGGATTCGCGAGGTTTCGCGAGTTTGATGAACACTCGACGCATAAGCTCGTTGTCCTCGAGGTCACCGAGGTCCTCGGGCGGAAGGTTGGGGAGGTCCCGATCGTTGTCAGAACTTCTAGAGCCATCACCTGGATCACCTGAAGGGTCACCGAGGTTAGCCCTACCTTTGCCTTTGTTACTAGGCTCGGCGGGGTCTGCGAGGGGTATCCCCGGGGACGGGGGTGAGTCATCGGGGGCTTCCGAGAAACGTCGCTGTTCTGAGATACCCCAAAGGGTGCGAGAACGAGTTATCATGGACATCGTGAAAAAAGGGATACGTAGGGTGTAAGCAGTCTGAAAATACTGTTACGATACGATCCGTCGTAAGGTTGACCGAGGTCGGGGACGAAACCCGAGTCAAGGTCTGAGGTTACAGGGCGAGGTTTGGATGGGGAGGTCGGAGAGGGACTTGGCTTCAGCTTATGTGCTGCGCCGACCCTACGCACGAGTCCCAACTTCGGAGGTAAACGAATAAGAGGCGAGGTTCTAGCTTAAGAGGCGAGGCGTAGAAACTAGCTAGGGATCGAAGGGACACGATAGTTGATTTTCAGACCAAGGAGTAGGAATGCATACAAGGGGGTTATATACGGACGAGGTGCAAGTCAGGGGCGAACAGATTAGTGGAGGTCAGGGCGGGGTCAGGAGACCGAGGTCAGGGCGAGGTAATATACGAATGATGCGTGATGGAGCGGAATCAGTAACTAAGGGGATACGGGCATGGGATCAAGGTCGGATATGAGTTCAAGCTCGGGATCGGGCTCGGGCACGGATAAGTATCATATGTACTCGGGCATGAATATCACAAGGCTCGGGCTCGGAAGAAGGTTCTACCGGTAAGTAGCCGGCCAAAGGCCGGGTCCTTACAATACCCATGACTTGTGGCTCGCCACAACTCGGTTTGTGGTGGATGCATGGCATTACATCAACCATCGCAGCACAGATCGTCTGTGTTGGGAATGGTGCAATCCAGCCCCCCTCAATGGCAGTCAGCCAGACTTGGTCATCTTGGAACGAGATGGAATGGGACAGATGCGTGCCAGTCGTGCCTGCAATACTGAGGTGGCAGAACAGTTCAATGCCTGGATGGATGGATTTGAATCACAGCTGCGACAGATGACTGACTTTAACTTTGATTTTTTCTTACATTCAGTCATGTTATTGTATAAGGAAGAGGTTGAACAGAGGGTGGAGAGCAAGCAGTGTGGCATTCCTAACTACTAAAATATGATTAGTATCATAGTTCTCCAAATCCAATCTCAGTGGTTAGAGCCTATCTTCTTGACTTATATGCAAGGGCGTACATGAGGCCATTTTTTCTAGTTTGATGGGTATGCCAGCAAGCATGGCTCTTGTCTCCTTTGAAGTTCTTCTCATGTATGTGCTTGATTTGTGATAACATGTATCAACTTTCATACATGTTATCATCCCTTGAGGCCCCTGTTCTTAGTACAGTGACCAAGATCTTTGTCAGGGGACACCGACCCCATTCTGAGAGCCGACCCCGTTCTGGTTCTGAGAGCCGACCCCGTTCTGAGAGCCAACCCCGTTCCAAGAGCCAACCCCATTCTGAGAGTCAACCCTGTTCCTGACCCCGTTCCGAGAGCCAACCCTGTTCTGAGATCTGACCCTTGGATACAATGGATATTGAATTCCCCAGCTATAGGGACTGCGCAGATACCACTGGAATACATTATGTTTTCATTGTATTTTTGTAATTGGTAAACACTGCACTGCATTGCATCACAGTGGGTCACACTGGTGTGCAATGAAGCACATTGGATTTGGAGATGGCAATGATTATCAGTGCGGTGCAATGTATAACATCGTATATATTTGGTTGGTTGTCAGTGTGCTGCATTGTGTTGCAGTGGGCTACACTACTATGCGATGGAGCGCATTGGATTTTGAAACTGCAATGATTAATAGTGTGGAGCATTGGACACCATTGCCACACACTGTCTTCTGGTGTGTGACAGGGCAACCCGATGGCCGGCATTGGAAATCAGGGTAGTGGGGTGGCCATGGCCCCGGGTTGCATTGGCGCCCAGGGCCAATCAGTGGGGACATGAGTAATGGGGATATTACTGCAAGGAGTCGAGAGCGTTCTCGAACTTCCGGCTAAGTGCGTGCCGGCTCTGCCTCGGCGGTGTCATCGTCCCGATTACTAACACTTTCATAACCACGCCGTGTTGTGCTCCTTTGTACGCATTCTGGGCAATCGCTCGCATCTCGCCGTGGGCACCAGGTGGACCATACCGGAAGGAACCCGTTGGCGTCGGTGGCGGACGGAGTAAGATAAAGTGTCACGTCGAGATTTACGAGGCTGTGGCCGTAAACCACGGGTAAACATTACTTATCGATGGACTGGGCGTCACGTGAGGCCACACTCGCCACACAACATGGGAAATTCTTTACAAATATAACCTTGTGGATCGATCCGTCTACTTTTGCGTTGCATAATGAATGTAACTGCACCAAGCACGAGTCCCGGCCTCATTCAGGACACACTCTGTACATGGAAAAATCTCCTATAAATTTCATCGTAGTTTATGCGTACTTCGTACTAACTCTTCACCCAGCCCAAACCGGGCTAGTCCATCACTCAACGCTCATTGCGCCTCCATCTTCATTTCGAGGATCTTCAACAACATCACCCACGCACACCACACCACTTCCGACACCGTGTCGTCGCACACGCCCAGCGTCCCCACATTGTCCCACACGCCCTGCACCGTATAGGCAAACTCCAGCAACTCCGGGAGCGTGTGCGTCTCCACGACTCGCATCCTGTATGCATGAGGCGCCTCAGACGACATGCCCCCAGAGAGCGGCAGGAGCGCCATGAAGAGCGGCTCCGGGCGGCCTGTGTATACGTATTGCAAGAGCATGTGGAATGTGGGGGGGCTGGGGAGGCGGATGGCGTGGACGGGAAGGGCGAGGCGGCGGATGCCCGCAGGGGGAGCGGGAGGTTCGGGGAGTGCGCCTCGAGGACGAGGGGGCGGACACCCCCGGGGGGGAGTGCGAGGTTCGCGCAGTGCGCGACGAGCACGGGGGCGTGCACGGGGTAGAGCGTGATAGGCACCGTCTGGTCAGCGGGCGTGGATGCGCAGATGGCGAGGACGTGCGTCGGGGTGTCGCTCACGTCCAACGTGTCGGGGAGGGTGATCTCCACCTCGCGTGGGATTGGCCCCGTGATCGATGTTCTTGTTACCAGCCGTTGGTAGCTAGAAGCAGTCTGAAAATGTCCGGTCAGATGCGTGGCAAGCAGCGCACGCGCAGCGACGTACCTGTCGCCCATTTCCCTCATGAACTCTTGAAAAAACACGACGGGCATGTCCCCGATCTCCCCTTCGATCGCCGCGATCGCGGCTTCAGATACCTCACGGTACGGGTATCCCGGGAGCTCCCTCGGGAGCACGACCGTCCTCTGCGCGGCGCCTCCCGACGTACTCGTACTGGCCGTCTGCGCATCGTGCTCGATGGTGACGATGAGCACGTGGGTCTCCGCCGCCGCAGGCGCGGCACTGCTGGAAGAGCGGCGGTTCGACCTTCGGGATGCATTCGGCATGGTGAGATGAAACGGTGGGGGTGGCGTAAGATGAAGGGGAGTGGGATGAAGGAGGGGTGGTGCAGGAACTGAGCTGGGAAATGCGCAGCCTCCCTTTATCCATTTCCAAACGCATCAGGCTGCGATGGGTGATATGCGTGGGTAGTTGACCGCGTCGATGGACGTGTCTCATTGTAGGTCCTGGTGTACTCGTTGATCGGCTCCGAAGATGAAAACTGGCGCTGGCGGATCTGATTGGGGCCGAAATCTGATTGGGGCCGAAACGTGCAGGGGCCGCCACAGTCCCAAGGCGACGGCGACCACCGCTCACTCGACGCCGATTTCAAAGAGCCTGTACATCCACTATATAAACGAGTCTCCTCACAGCCCCTTCATCTCATGGACAAGCGCTCCTCACACCACTCGCAATCAACGACCACGGATGAATACCCGTCCGATAGGTCCCCGCCATGATCCCAAGCATGCCTCCCTATATACGCCGTGCAGGATCACCCGCGTCGTCTCAGTGAGAGAAAAGTATTCTTTTCCGTGAGGGAGCAGCGTTGGTGGCCCATGTCGTACATCGCTCCACTGTTACACACCAGAGAAAGTGTTCCACGAGTGATACTAGAGACAGACTGCTCTGACTCGGACGACAGCTCTGAGGACGGGGGCAGAAGCACTACTAGCACTCCACAAAGCACTACAGCTGTATCCCGGTCCACAAAGTCAACGACAGCTTGGACAGGTCTACACACCCGCGACTACCAGTCCTGCCTCGTAGGCGTCGCGCACGGGGCAGGATGGGCATGATAGGGGCCCATGGGGTATGAGGATATCCGCACAGATGCAGCGTAACGCACACCTGGAGGTGTGTCGCGCGTTTCCAAAGGTTTACGTTTCGCCACCGCTGACAACTTACCGTAACGTGTGGGCCCAGTCCACGAATCGGCGACACAGACAACGAATCGCGGAGTATGAGCTCGGGCTGGAGGTGCGGCGTCTCCTGCAGGTACGTTCGTCAGCGTGCGCGTGCTCGACTCCCGTGCCGAGCCTAGAAAACCCCTTCCTCGGTTAATGTCTGAGTGGGACAGCTATGATCTATGATATATCTGAGGCGTGGTGAGTCGATACCCGGCAACATTCACGCATCTTTAACAGAAAGATATGCATAGATGACAGGGTGAGAAATGACTCGTTGTATTGGATACATATGGCAAGGAAGCTAGCCTTCTTCGCCCGTACCCAAGTTAATCGTTACTGTAATCGAAATCCATGCGGACTATGAGTACACGCCGCAAGCCTTACTGTAATCGCATATTTCGAAGCTTTATCCAGTTAAAGAAGCGAATCACGAACATTCACATTGAATACTCAGGCTGAAATACTTGGGTGATGATGAGCTTGGCACGGGGGCAGGGCAATCTGTATATACCTGTCACGTTCTTTCCTGCGCTCCAGATGGATAGCTGTCAGGGAAGCGATGATGACTGGAGCGTGGGTCGGAGACGCGCGACTACATGGGAGAACTTTTCGGAAGGCAGATGGGGATTCCAAAGTGAAAAACAATTTACTCCTCGTCTGAAAAGAACTGCCTCAAAAACACACAGACCAGGAGTACCTTTACGTGAAGACTCGGAGCGGCACTGTCAGATTGCGTAAAAACGGGCACGAGTGCCGTTATATGCGCTATTTATCAGCCGCGGGTAATACGCACCGCAGGCCGCATGGTGCGGGTCTACCCTGCGTCGGTGTTCGGCCGTGGTCAGCATCAGTGAGCATGGCCGACCAGCCAGCGGTGCGCGGCGATTACCGCCATTTATGTGAAGTGTACGGACCATCGGCCATACTTTCATACGGTCAGGTGACACACCACACCCCCGTATAAAAGGGCAACATAAAGTTCATGTTCTACCCAAGTCGCACTCACCACTTCACACTCCCGACTATCAAGCATGAAGCTCGCCGCGCACGCCTGCACGCTCGTCCTCGTCGCCGCGTCTGCGCTCGCGGACACCGTGGCGTTCGACAACACGTACGACAACGCGGGGGGCAGCCTCGCGACGGTCGCGTGCAGCGATGGTGCGAACGGCCTCCTCTCGCGCTTCCCGACCTTCGGGTCCCTCCCCACATTCCCCAATATCGGCAGCGCGGAGGTCGTCGTCGCGCACGGCAGCCCGAACTGCGGGACGTGCTGGCAGCTGGCGTTCAACGGCAAGACGATCAACGGTGCGCCCTAGTTCCATGTTTCTTTTTCCACGGTGATGGCGCCGCTCAGGTTCTCTTTCCTCTTTCAGTGCTGGCGATTGACCACGCGGGGGCTGGGTTCAATATCGCGCAGGCGGCGATGGATACGCTGACGGGCGGGCAGGCGGTCGCGCTGGGTCGGATTACGGCGACGGCGACGGAGCTCGACGCCTCGGCGTGCGGGCTCTGAGGTCCTGCAGCAAAATCCGTAGATCCGCAGATGATATCTCATACACACCTCCACACCGGACCCATTCACAGACACTTATATTCGATATTCAGCAGCACTTCATTTTGGACTGGTATTCGCATTTTTTGACGGTTACTGTTACTGGTACGGGACATTTATCACGTTGGTCGAAGTCGAGGGGCACGTTCCTATCTTGTTTTGGTGATATTCACGTAGTTGCATTCAACCGGACTGTCCGGTACATTTGGACAAAACGCTCGAGATCTGTAAAACTTGCGTCGTGACCCATCCGCGTAGATTTTGATAGGGGACTTGCTTAGACTGTCGTTAAGTGATCGCTGACTCCTTTTCATCGATCGCTATCGTTGTGCGTATTGGTGAGATCTGTAGAACGAAGGAGTAAATATGATCTGATATTCTACCTTGATCTCAAGTAGATCGTTCCTTTATATACAAATTATAATGTCCATTATATTACCAATCCCTTCGAGCTGCTGTGCCGATGCGATGCCGGCGCACCAGCAACCCGGGGTCGAGAGCGATCTCGAACCTCCGGCTAAATGCGTCCCGGTTCTGCCTCGGCAGTGTCATCGTTCCGATTACTAACACTCCCCCTCAGCGAGAAGTCCCTTCGGTAAAATCCCAATTTCCCTAATAGATACCTATGTTGGTGCATGTCTAATCCCTTTGTAAATATGTCCGCTATGTTCTCCTTCGTCGGTACGTATGTAAGTGATGCCTCGTGAGAGGCCACTTTCTCACGGATAAAATGATATGCGACATTGATGTGTTTGGTACGCGCATGATACGTTGCGTCATGCGATAGTGTAATGGCGCCTAGATTGTCTGATCGAAGTGACGTGGGCTGGGTTTGATCGATTCCAAGTTCCTCGATGAAACGTCTCAGCCAGATTAATTGCTTGGCGCCCTCGGTAAGTGCCATGTATTCGGCCTCCGTGGTAGATAGCGCGATCGTTCGCTGCTTCTTCGAGCTCCATGCAATGGTTCCTCCTCCTAGTATAGCTACGTAGCCATTAATAGATAGTGCGTCGTTTCTATTAGCATAATCCGAATCGACAAATATTTCGAGGTCGAGACCAGCGTCTCGTCGGAAGATTATGCCGTCGTCACGTGACCCTTTGAGGTACCTGAGCGCGTGTTTGATCGCCGTCCAGTGCTCGGGTCCATAAGTAGTAGTGAATTGGCTCAAGTGTTGTACGGTAAAAGCCAAATCAGGTCGCGTGCTGAGTGCTGCATACATGAGTGATCCGATCGCTTTGGCGTAGGGTACTTCGGCAGTTGGACCTGTTGAGTCCATGGGTGTCGTGAGTTTGATCATTTTATGCAGGGGTGTAGATACCGAATGAGCCGTTGTCATGTTGAATCGATCGAGTATGATGTCGATGTAATGTCCTTGAGACATGATTAGCGTTCCCTCATCCCTATTCCTCTCAACTCTAATTCCCAATATTTTCTTCATTTCTCCTAAATCTGTTAAGGGGAATTTTCCATGAAGCTCCCCCTTGAGCTTAATCATCCCTCCTTTGGAGTCAGCAAATAGTCCAAAGTCGTCCACATATACTGATATGACTTCGATTGAGTCCTTATCTTGTCTGATGTAGACGCATTCATCGGCTGTACTTTGATGGAAGCCGAGATCGAGTAGTAATTTGCGTAAGCGCTGATGCCAAGCTCGCCCCGATTGCTTGAGTCCGTAGAGCGCTCTGTATATTCTTAGAACGCGTCCAGATCCATCATCAAATCCGTCGGGCTGGCGCATGTAGATCTCCTCATCTATGGTTGAATTGAGGTAGGCGCCTTTGACATCCATCATTTCGATTTCCCAATCGAGTGTGTTTGCGATCGCCAATAGAACACGTAGTGAATCGAATTTGACCACGGGTGAAGTTATCTCGTAGTAGTCCATTCCTGGCCTCTGTGTGAATCCTTGAGCCACGACCCTTGCTTTAGCCTTATCAAATTGTCCATCCGGTTGCGTTTTGACGGCGTATACCCATCGGCAACCGATAGCTATTCGTCCGGGTGGTAGTTCTGTTAATTCCCATGTTCTTAACGTTTTGTGTTGTTCCATCTCAATTTCCATCGCTTTCTCCCAGATCGGCGCATCATCACGTGATACCGCCGCTCTGTAATTCTCAGGTTCAGTGACGATTTCTCTCGTTATGTAAACCTGCTCGGTGCGTCCTGAATTATTCAGTTTCCGGTAATCCGGCCTTTGAGTGATACGCGCGCTCCGTCGGATCTCTGGAGCTGGCGCTTGTTCAGGTGGATCAGGAACGGGTGTCGTGTGGGGTGATGACGTCTGTGGGGTAGATGTGATCGGGTCCGGCACATGCTCGCGCGGTGAGTGCTCCCCCTCGAGCGGTGCCGTGTCATCATCGTCGTTGTCTGGGATAGGGTAGAGTCGGTTGTCATTTTCGTCGAATGTGATATTTCTCGAAATTTGAACATGTTTTGAGGCTTTATTGTAATACCTCCATGCTTTTGCATGTTCTGCTACTCCGACGAAGATGTGTTCTTCTGCCTTTGGATCAAGTTTAGCTCGTCGTTGATCCGGCACCATAACCCAACAATTTGTCCCGAATTCCTCTAGACGTGCTATGTTCGGCTTCTTGCCGAATAGTGCCTGGAACGGCGTTGCGTCATCTCCAAGCGCTCGCGTGGGTGATCGGTTTTTGATGTAACACGCGTAAGCCACGGCCTCGGGCCAGAGTATTTTAGGCAGGTTCTTGGCAAATATCATTGCCCGTGCGTGCTCGAGTAAGGTTCGGTTGAGTCGTTCGGCGATTCCATTCTGGGCTGGGGAGTATGGAGCTGTGGTCTCCATGATAATGCCATATTTTGCACAAAATTCCTTGAAATTTTTATTGACATATTCCCCTCCATTATCTGAGCGAAACCTCTTCAGTTTCTGACCTGTTTGGGTTTCGAGGAATGCCTTGTACGTCTCGAAGTGTTTGAGCGCTTCATCTTTGGCGCTCCCAAAATAGATGACCGTGTACCTGGATTTGATGTCCGTGAAAGAATAAAAATACTTTTCACGTGATGGTCCCTCGGTCTGGGCAGGTCCCCATACATCGGATACTGTCAGGTCACCGACCTGTTCTACAGTGTCCTCGGCTCTTTTGGGGAATGGCTCCACATGCCGTTTGCCTTGTATGCATGCCTTGCACTGGCTCGGCTCGTTTGATTCGTCGATCTCAAGTCCGGTGACTAGATCGTTAGATTTCAACAACTTTATGGAGTTTATATTGACGTGCCCTAGTATCCTGTGCCATTTGTCCCATGACCGTCCCTTTGCCGCTGCGGCAAAGTCCCGTGCCTCGACTGATCGGGTGACCCGTGCCTTCATACAGAACAGCCGCCCGCGCTTCTGTCCCTGTGCAAAGGTAACTCCGGCGCGTGATTTGAATTCGACGCCGGTGCCTGAAAAAGTGGCTGTGTTGCCCTTATCAGTCAGACGCCCTACGCTGATAAGGTTGTTCGGCGCATCCGGTGCATGCTTGACGTCACGTAGTTCGATCGTGTTCGTCTTGGCGCCGATCTTGAATTCCATGTATATAGTGCCTCGGCCTTGTGTATGTAGTACCGCGCCGGGTGAAATTCCTTCGATTTCCGATGGTTCCTCGGCATAGCTAGCGAAATCATTTCGGCTTCGAGCTATATGTGTTGTTGCCGCTGAATCGGCTAGCCAGTCGGATGCGGATATAGCACTGTATGCTACCTCCTTAGATACAAATGCGAAGTCTTTTTCTTCTGCTTGTTTGACTGTTTCTTTGTTCCCTGATTTGAACCATTTCGGTGCTTGGCCTTCCTTGCCGCCACCTTTCGCCCAACAGTCCTTCACGTAGTGACCCTTCTTGCCGCAATTTCGGCACTTTCCCTTTGTTGCTCCTGAGTCATCTTTCCTAGGTCTGTGACGTTGTTGCGCCTTAAGCGCCGTCTGCCGTGCCGATCCAGCTTTCCGTGCTCGATCCTCATCGAGGACCCGAGCTATTAATATATCAGCTGTTGTCCCGGCTCCACTGGCGTTTACTGCCGTAATAAACGCCGACCAAGAATCTGGTAATGACGTCAGCAACGTGTTCGAGAACTCGGTGTCACTGATGTAATGCCCCCGCGCATTCAATTCCTGTTGAATGCCGCGGAGCTTGCGTACGTGCTCCTCCATGTTCGCGCCGTCCTCGGCAAGCGTCCGGAAGAAGTCTCTTCGGAGATTTACAATCCCCACTGCTCCCTTAGATTCGAATATTGCTTGTAGACTAGTCCATACAGCAAATGCAGACATCGTCTGATTGATGTAGACTAGTTGTTCATCGGCAACTCTGAGGCAAATTTCTTTTCTAGCCTTCTTGTCCTTCCTTCTCCAATCGTCGATCTCCTGCTGCTCGCTCGCAGTGACGTTGTCGGCATCTGCCGGTCTCGGTTCCGTCTCCCTGCCGATAGCCACGTCCCACAGATCTGAGTCATCGAGTATCCACTCGAGCCGCCGGCGCCACGCCGCGTAGTTATCCCCGTTCAAGGGGTCGATCTTGTACGTGTTGTTGCTACTCGACATCGTCGATCGGTTATTGAGTCGTTGGAGTATAGAGTGTGATTGGAGTAAGCTAGATGTGTAATAGTTTAGTTATGGTCGGGGCCCATAACCTGTAGAACGAAGGAGTAAATATGATCTGATATTCTACCTTGATCTCAAGTAGATCGTTCCTTTATATACAAATTATAATGTCCATTATATTACCAATCCCTTCGAGCTGCTGTGCCGATGCGATGCCGGCGCACCAGCAACCCGGGGTCGAGAGCGATCTCGAACCTCCGGCTAAATGCGTCCCGGTTCTGCCTCGGCAGTGTCATCGTTCCGATTACTAACAAGATCCATGAGGGGTTGCGTCGTATTGCCTGAATGGTTTCGATGGCCCTGGCTCCAAGGTTGTGAGCTCGCAGGCTGCCAGGCGTCCGTGCAATGGCGACCGATGACTCTGCATGGGTCGGGATGCTCTGCGCAGGCGTGTGTGTAGCGGGTGGGTAGGTGGCAAGGTATTACCGTAAGGTGGCGTTGAAGTGTTCTTGTCGAGCGCGAGCGCTAGCCTAGCTGGACAAGGTCAGTAGGCGTGGATCTGAAAACTCCTGTGATGTATAAGGGTGCCACTCTGGCCAACTTCGCCGCAAAACCCACTGTGCCCGTGGCTTTCTTGTCATTGTCACTCTTGCGTACCCGTGTGTGCCATATGTCTGCTGCGTACAGCATCTTGGGGATGGCGATGCCGAGATATCATATTAGGAATGCAGCTCGTCGGTCGCGTCGAGCAACCCGACGTGGGTTCACATAATCTGCAACATGTTGGAAGCCTTTATACCACTTGAATTCTTTGATGGCGTATACGTTTCTCTCGGGGGTCGGAACGCTGCAAACCAGAGAGTAGAACCATACAGGGAGAAAGGGCTCGCGCAGGTTTGAGGAGTAGAAGAAATCCGGTAGAGAATGGCTGTCTATAGTCTCTACCTCGATCGTTGGGGGTAGGAAAGGTTGTGAATGAAGCTCAGCAGCGAGTAGAACATTTTTGAGCAAGCCGACCATGTTGGCAATCTCATACCGCAAACCTGCAGCGTGCTCGTGAGACGCGTCAGCGGCCACGTCATGCGACGTGGCTCAGTGGCTATTTAGCCGCTTTTCGCCTCTGTGCATCGCTTGCACAGGTAGGTCAACTTTTGCTCTCCAGGTTTTTTATCACGTCTTTCCCTCCGCGTGCTCTTCGACCAGAACCGCTGTAAGGGAGCTCCCTGTACGGTGATTTCAGATACGGTCTATTTTTACATTTGTCTCATTATTCCATAGTGATTAAAATCCGGACACTGCCCCCTTTTGTTCCACTCGCGCGTGGCTTAGGCACACAGTCCACTGATCGTGTCTTTGTCTACCTTAGTTTCCACTCGTGCCACTGCACGGTTCGCTGTTCTTTTCCTATAACTAGGCCTACTTAGTTCGGCAGAATCATCTTGTTTCCCCCACTTCACTCGAGCTCATAAGCTTAGCTAGTGCGATCTAAAGGGTCACGCGGCTCTACTTATCCTTGTTTCTGCACCTGTGGTACATAGGATTCTTACACCGCTGAGTGCCTCCAAATTGTCGAACGACGACGGTCGGAAGAAATCTCCACAGCCGACGCGTCCGTGCGGCTTTTCAAACTCTTGCCCTTCGACGAACCCGGGGAGTCAGCGTTCACGCGCTACCTTGAGCTCTGCACAGAAATGGACGGGGAACACGCCGTCGCCACTACGCATGGCGGAAGCGAGTCATCACGACAGCTCTGCGCCACCGTAGGCGTCGACAAGAACGATCAGTCGGGACGCGGAAAGGCGGTCGCAGAAGGAACATCGGACGAAACTGCGTCGGACTCGAATTTGTGTATAGGAGCTAAACGCCGACATCCAGAACCTGAAAGCACAGATCCGGATGCGAGAAGCCTCGAAAGCCCGGACAAGTCTGAGTTCGCCTGCAATCCCTACGTGAAAGCCTGGATTGAAGTAGATGGCCAGAAGCTACCTGCATACGGGGAGGCTACACACTTGAAGGAGACTCGCGCAAAGGGACCATCATATGTCGTGTCTTGTAGGATTGCCTCACAGCCTGGAAAGGTACCTTCATACCTATATTATTCCTTTGACATATGTTAACATTCTGGTAGATGTTCAGCATATGTGGGGAACGCAGAAATGTTTGGCTTAGGTTTGATGTCTCCGTCAATGATCGACTCGTAAAGCGTAGTTTGCTTTCAAGTTCTGAACAGAGTGGCATGTGGAAAGTTGAGAGGGGGCACGACGGACGCAAGTCCAAACATTTTAAGTTCTCGACGGTAGATGTAACTGGTGAGTCTACCGTGTGCAAACATACATCTGTGCTCCGCAGCCTGCATCTGATCCAGACACAAAGACGCTTGCAGCACCGATAGGGATCTGAATATTGAGAAGTCTGGCGAAATACAGATCCACTTCTATCGAGTCAAAAACGTAGTAAGGTATGAAAGGCGAGGAGGCACGAAATATGATGTGGGGTCCTTGGACGAGCCGGTACAACTTCACGAAGAGCAGAAACCGTTGGGAGTCCATTCCGTTGTGTAAGAAACACCTACACTGCATTTATTAGGAGCTAATCGTTAAAATATGCAGCTTGAGGGATGGTGCGGCGCAGCGCCCCAACACAGGGCGGCACTGTACGTATGAGCCTATTGACCACATACGTAGCCCCTGGTACACATTTCTGTTTAAATACGAGTCAATTGGCAAGTGTCAATTACTTGCAGCCTGCTTGAATGCTCTAGTAACTTTATTCCAGATTACCTGCAAGCTAGAAGAATTGCACCTCGCCCGAGTGATGTAAAAGTGTCAACAGTTCCCTCCTGAGGCATCTGAGCAGAAGGAGCAATATGGCAAGGAACGGCGGGAGCGTGAGGAGAGGGATCTGGAAGAGAGGCGTGAACTGAAGGAACGATATGAAAAGGAAAAGCGGGAGCGGGAGGAGAGGGATCTGGAGGAGAGGCAAGTGAATGGGAGGAACGATACGAAAAGGAAAGGGGGGAGAGGGAGAGGCAACTAACCGGAGGCAACGCTGGAAGAACTGGAGGAACCGTATGCGGAGACAGCAGAGAGAGGAAAAAGGCTCAGGGAACTCAGATCACAGGCCTCAGATCGCAGTGGAAAGCGGATCAAGCTGGAAACCATTCCCAGTGCTTTGCATGGTGAGGTCATTGAGATCGACTAAATGATCTCCGTGGGGTGCGTTCTATGGACTATGGATAATATTACATATGGTGGTCAAAATGCACATATATTATTTTGCGCGCGCGCGACGAAAATGGGTGCGGGTGGCCATGGGTCGGCATGACACTACACAAGTACCCGTACACCCAGTCCATGCTACCAAATACTTCCAACCACACGCTTTGCCATCTACTGCGCGCACCTCCCGCCGTTCCCTTCCACGCCCCCCGGCCCCGCGCACCCGCCGCCGCGCCCTCTCCATGCCTGCGTTCGCACTCCCCAGCCCGACCACCTTCCCGCTGCTCCTGAGTACCTTTGCACATGCCGCACCACGCTCCTCGTCCCCCACGGGCGCATCCTCCACCACCGTGCCGTCGCTCCCGATCCGCGCCACCGCCCCGTCTCCTTCCCCTTCCATCCCCCCTCCCCCTCCGCAGGCTCAGACGCAGAGTCCCGCACGCTCACCCCACCTCTCTCACCCGGCCCTTCTGGCCCCCGCTCCATCTCCCGCAACCCCCTCCTCCGCCCCCAAGCATAACCCGCCGATCGATGGCCTGCACGAATGCGGAGAGCTCGTCGTCGTTTGTGGTGGCGGTGAGGAAGGCACGGGAGGCGGGCTTGGGCTGTGAAGGGCCTCAGTAGGCGAGTAGTGGATGGGGAAAGGCAACGCGAAGGGGAGGAGGCGGCCCCTGGGAGAAGGGATACCGGCGAGGGATGGAAATTAGGGTATAAGCCAATGACAGCGAACACGAGGGAATGCCGCTGGAATATACTGAAGCAAGTAATAGCACGAAAAATAAAGTAGCACAAACGTATCACAACACAGCGCACAGCAGCGTTTCGGGATGCATTGATAAAAGCAGCTGCCAGAGAAGGCGGGTGTGGTTGAAATCAAAGATTGTACAACAAGCTGGATGAGTGTCCTAGTGTTTTGGGTAAGGACGAGGCATGGAGCAAGACAATGTACGGAGCACTGTCGAAAAAACTATTCCCAGTGCTTTACATGGTGAGGTCATTGAGATCGACTAAAGAATCTCCGTGGGAAGGTCAATGGAGCTGTCAGTTAGCTGAGCGCCGAAAGCTCTTCAAAAAATTGACATGTTTATCTGTGCGAGATTCCATCGCCGCTTTGTGGGTGTTTGGAGCTGTGTCCAAAGCGCCCAACGCCACACGTGTTAGTCACGTGACTACCACTGGTTTGTTTCTGCAACGATGAACGCGATCACGAACTCGCTCAGCCGACACGGCCCACAGCGCGACACCGTGGACGACGATGACCCCGTTGAGCACGATGTTAAGCCCGCGACCGACACCCCCACAGCGCCTTGCACACCGTGCCACACACATCCCGTACACCCCCTCCCGTCCCCAGAGCCCCTCGACGCGGACGACGCCCGCGACCAGTCCATGCTCAGCCTGGGTGTCAGCACCATCAGGCTCGTCCCCGCCGCACCCGCCGTCCCATCCACCCCCGTCCTCCGCCCATTCACCCCATCCTTCGACCTCGCCTACTCCCCCGACGACCCCAACGACGAGGACCTCCACCCGCACCCGCTTCCGCCCGGCGGATTTCCCGGCGTGTGCAGCACACCCTCCGCTCCACTACACCAACAAAAGGCACCCACTTTGCCCCCACCGCCTCCGCCGCCGTTCCTCTTCGGCTCCCCCGCGCACCACACCTCCAACACCGACTTCAGCGCCGCAGCCTCCTCCGTCCTCGCAGAGATGAATGCGCGCCTCGGCCTCACCGGCACCGCGCACCAGGTCAGTCTCGACCTCCTACAGCAGCAGACCCGCGGGCCAGCCAACACAGACCCCGCCCTGGACCCGCCGGTCGCGCCGCGCACAGCAACGGCGGTGACGAGCATGTTTGACCGCGCGCACGCGCGCGCGTTCCAGAAGATGGAGGGAATCGGCGAGTGGTATGCGCGCCGGACTGGCACTGGCGCGTCGCCGCACGCTGCGGGGCGCAAGCGCAAGTCAGACGCGCTGGGCGACGCGCGTTCGGGCCCAGCGCTCAGAGCACAACCCACGGTCCCGACAGGGCGCATCCGCGACGCACGGAGCGCGGCAGGGCGCCGGGGACAAGGCGCGAGCCGTTGGCGGCCGCGCACGGGGACGGGGACGGCAGGCAGACGAAGCGCGTGCGGATTAGCACAGTGAAACGCGGCGACGCGCGGCCTCAGGCTGGCGTCGCGAGCATGGACGTCGACGCGTCCAGCGCAGACGAGGAGGACGGGGACGACGGCGAGAAGGAGATGACGGGCGAGGAGCGCGAGAGGGAGCGCGCGGCGATCAGGAAGAGGCTTGAAGTCTCGCGCGCGCGGAGGAGGAGCAGCATGGGCCGGGTGAGCGTTGGCGCGGGCAGGCCGCCGCTCATCCCGAACAAACGTGAGTGCACCACGTTCGTGGCTATCCGCAGGGTATATGTCTGAGCCATGGATATGTACGACCAGCGAAGAAGGCCACCGCGACCAAGATCGGCTTCCTGTCCTCCGCGAAGAGCATCGTCAAGTCCGTCTGGAAGGGCGTGGGCGGCGGCGGCGCACAGAAGCAGAAGCACAACGCACCCGGCCCGCCCCCGCCCGCCCCTAAAACACACACACCACGCGTCCTCACGAAACCCGCCCCACCACCAACAACAAACCCCCCCGTCCCCAAACCACCCGCCTCGAGCGCGGGCGCGGTGCGTGCGTCATCCGTCCGCACGAGCAAGGCCTCCGCAGCGTCCGCAGACACGCCCCCGTCGTGGACACGCGCCGCGTCCGCGTCTGCGTCCAAAATCATCCCTACGGCGCGCCGTGGACCTATCCCTGTGTTCCACCCGTCCCGGTCCCGCGCGCAGAGTCTCGCAAGCGTCGCGGAGACGGGGACGGGGACAGGGAGCGCACGCTCAAGCACAAGGGGTGTCGGGGCGGCGGGCTCGCTCGGGCGGAAAACGAAAATGCCGGCGGGGGGTGCCGGTGCGGGTGGCAGCATGGGGAGCATAGGCGCGCCACGGAAACGGACGTCGACGCTCTCCGCACCGACAGCCAGCTCCCTCGCGAGGATGCAGAGCACCGTGCGCCCGCCGCTGCCGCTGCCGCTGCACATGCTCGGCAGCGCTGCGGGGCGGCTGAATGCCGGCGGGGGCGGGGTCGGTGGCGGCAGTAAGGTTGAGGTGAAGACGGTGGCGAAGGCGGCGAGTTTCCCGCGCGCGGAGCTGACGTCCGGCGGGTCCGGCGCAGTTTTGTCCAGTGGGAGCGGGGATGGCGCCCCCTGTCTCCCGGCGCCCCTAGCGGAACCCACCGCACCGCCCCTTGCGCCCGCGCCGCAGCCGCAGCCGCAGCCGCAGCCAGCCCGCACCCCCTCCACGCGCCGCCCCCGCATCTCCCGCTCCCGCGTCATCGCGCGCGTCACGGCGCAGCGCGCCGCGTCTGCGTCCGGCGCGGCCTCTTCCGCGTACAGATCCTCCAGGTCGAGGTCCTCACTCACCGCAGGCGCCAGGTCTCCACTCAGCCTCGCGCGCACGCGCGCGCCCGGCCGGCGCAGCGAGGCTGGCCCGAAGACGAGGGGCAGCCTTGGCGTTGGGGTGCGCACGGCTGGGCCGAAGACGAGGGGGAGCCTCACCGCGCCGAAGACGCGCAGCAGCCTCGGCGTCGGGGTGCGCGGTGTGGGGGCTGGGGAAAGGGGCACGTTAAGGGTGCGGCAGAGCGGGGTTGCAAGGAAGGGGAGGGCGAGTGGGGAGGGTGGGGCGGGGGAGGAGGCTGAGGGTGCGCGTGCGCGTGCGGATGGGGATGGGGAGCATGATGTCGATGCGGCGGACAGCGACGCGTTTGGAGCTGAGCGCCAGATACCCCGCCCCCTGATGGCGCGTGCGGGTGCGGCGCTTCGATGGACGTGGACGTGGACGTGTCGCTGTCGCTAGCGCCGTGATCGCTCGCCATTCTCTCGTCCCTGCTTTACATTTCTCTTCCATCTTTCCATGTCTTACCTCGGCTGTGCCTAGTGGTACTTAGTGACCGACCACCCCCGACCTGCGATACCTTCTTCATCCCCGATCACCCCCGATACCGTCTCCATTATTGTACTGTATGTAGACTGCAGTAGTGTACACGGCTGCCAATAAGACATGGCCCCCTTTTTTCTTGTGCCTGTATGAACCCGGATCCATAACTCCCGGGGTTAGAAGCCCTTGTCCTACAAGGGAATCACCGATGTGCTGCCCCACAGGCTTGAGATCGTCATGCATGACGTCATACAGCAGGCTTGAGATACGTCATACAGCAGCGCCACGCGACACACCGACGTCCTCGCTGTCTCTGCACCGGTCCCCACCCAGAGACGTAATGCCCCACCCATCATGTCGTCCCTGCCACACCAGTGCTCTGCCTCTGCAGCCCATGCATGTTCCTGTAAGGGCAACTCCACAAGACAGTGGAATATCACACAGCTAAGATAGAGGACAGCTACACAACCTCTAAGTGCCCATTCTGGCCACTGTAAAGCAACACTTTCTGCATTGCCCGCAAGACTCAACAAATCTGGTACCATAGAAATTTAGAAGACCTTTGTCTGTGTTCCAATGGTTTTAATTTGTGGATTATTCTACCTCAGTCAAATATTTTAACCAAAATGGTTTTTTTTTTTTTTTTTTGCTTCATTATCCTCAAATGCATATTTGAGATGCAGGGGACAAAAGTAATTTTTTTGACCTCTGGAAATTAGCCTCAATCTGGCAACTGCCGGGAGCCCATGGAGTTTGAAAAGTAGTTCATCTTGAACCTTTGGAGCTCTTTAGGACTGTACCAGAGCCTTGTTATCAGCTGTAAAGTTTTAGTATGGGTTGCAGGAAGGCCAGGGGTTTATTAAAGCTAAAAAAACTTTGGTAAAAATGCAAAAAAGGTGACTTTTTGACTGATTCTCCTTCTCATTCAATATGTCTTGGGCAGAGCTTTCATCATTTATTCCTCCAACTCCAGAAACTGCTTCAGTGGTAGATAAGATACCAGTTTGCTAATTGTTCTATGAGATTCATAAATACTTACTGAAAAGCCTTGAATGGCATGCAGGCAAGTTGGGCAAATCAGAAGTATCATGGACTGTTAAGACCCATTCCCAAGTCCAGACCTGAGGCCTTGGCCTTGGATCTCGCTCAGGAATCCTTCTTGGCTTAACTTGGGTTTCCTTCGGTTTATCATTCACCCTGACTGCCTTTCCTAGATAGTCCTGTTCCATTCCTGATGATCATCCCCTTATCTTTCTTATCTGCTTGATGCAGGCATTGATGCCCTCTTTCCATTCCTTGCAATTCATATATAAACCCCCTGTCATGTACGTTAAATCCTCAGTTCTGATATTGACTTATATTCTCATATCATCTTCTCCTCTGTCTGATCTTGTTCCTAAAACTCGGCTTGAAGCCAGATCCATTCCCAAATCTGTTTCCCAAAATTAGGGCAGAACACTGTAGTGGGTGCAACCTATTGTCATGACTTGTTTATTTCTTATACCCAGTAGCTCTGTCCTCCCTTTCATCACTCCACCTCTATGTTCACTCTGATCGCCCTTCGCCAAGTTCGCCAAACGATTTTCGCTACTCACGTCATTCACCACAGCCACACCACCAAAACATGATCGAGGTCCTTTGACTGGCTTGATGGTTCATCACTGGTCCTATCACCTCCTGGGCTCAACCCCCTTTTGGATGTTCCTATGGCTGGATTACCACGACTCATTTATTTCTTGTACCCAACTATCCCTGCTTTACCTTTCACCATTGGTCTTCTGTTGTAAGATCCCTGAATACACATGAGTCAACCCCTGAAACCGATTCATTGAATTTTCAACAGGTTCTATTGGTATTTACACTAGCTATAATGGTTTATATACTGAATCCTCAGTGGGTCCACCCAATAGGATTCATTGGGTTGACTACCCACAGTGAGGTACCTTTTCGTGGCGTTATGCCACATCATATATGAACCAAGGGCAGACCTTAGGTCTTTGTATAGCTTTGCTCGCTGTATAAGAAAATTGCAAGAGATATAGCGTGCCCCTTTGTGCTTTCTCAACCGGCGCAATATTGTGGACTAGATATCTTGCAACATTTGGATAATGCGTCCCTACATCAGGAAAAGCAGTTACGGCGCTAAAACTGTACATAGTGAGCAATCAAAATATATACAGTCTATATTGTTCCATGGATATATATACTGTACATACTGTATATACTGTATATGCTGGCCTAGGCCTGTTTCTGCCAGTGTATGTACAGTATATATATTTCCATAGAACAATATAGACTGTACCATCACTGAGCAGGACATGGATCAATCTCCTCAAACTTTATGCAGCATTGCAAACTCCGTAGAACTTGGCAAGGGTATTTGTATAGAACATGTATCTATACTATGTCCTTCAGTTGAACCATCTATCAATTATCCTAACAAGAAAGGCAAGGGACAGAGGAGCCACCTGCCAGGGGCATCCAAATGCCTGAATCAGGAAGTGGTTCACTGTACTACTAATAGGCTGTTTTTACCATGCAATATCTTACTACACAGGTCATTTTTATTCCCACAAAAAATTGGGCAACATTGGTATATATTTATCAAGAATTAAGAGCTATTGAACCATCCCTAGAAGATGGTATTGGAGTGATTCACATCCTGAACTCATTCCATTTCCTACTCAGTGATTGTATATATTTTGATTGCTCACTATGTACAGTTTTAGCACCGTAGCTGCTTTGCCTAATGTGTCTGCATTGTAGTCCTGTCTTCCTTGGCCTTTGCAAGGGTGGATTCTTGTGATTTATATCAGATTGAATGGATAGTGTAGATGATAAAACACTCAGGAATGAGAGTGCTTCAATATACACTGCTTGTTCAATGTATACACAATCTGACTAAGCAGGGTAGCTGGTTCCCTGCTGACAAATCAGGTTGGTGGTGGACCGGTGAGAGAATGACTAAGCAGGATAGCTGCTTCCCTGCTGACAAATCAAAGGATCAGTGAGAGGATGTTGTCAAAGAAGAGAACAAGAGCTCTGAAGTTCTTGCTTCTGGAGTAGTAGAGAGTAGACAGTTATAATAAACCCTCAACCAAGATTTGAAGTAAATCAATGGGGAATGGACCATACAGTGATCAAACACACTAATTATGGATGTTCAAGTGAGGACAGTTAATTTCTGAGTAGAGTAGCATACGAGAGATGCTACTGTATTTATAGGCAATCAAAGAATTAGATGTCATGCTTTAGTTCTGAGTGAAAGAGCCCTGAGCGTATCTGGACAGGGTAGAGGGTGTTATGGTGACATGACACATAAGAAGAAAAAAGATGGGGATTATTCTACAGGGGTATTTGAACGATGGGGATTATAGGGAACATACATAATACTCCTCTCAACATGTAATAGCTCCATGATTGACTGTCTTTGTCCTGTAGACAGTCAGCATAACACTACAGGCATATTAAAGTTTTATTGTCTGAAAAACTGTTGAAAAAACTGTAAAGATTTTCCAAATATTTTTAGTGTTTTTTATGTAAAAAAAACTATAATAAAATTTTGTGTTTTTATTAGAATTTGTTGAGCAAGAAAATTGTAAAAAAATTCAAAGTTTTTTTCAGGGTTTTTTATGGGTTTCTTTGTGTTTTCACAAAGAAATGTATAAAGAGACATAAAAAACCCTGCAAAAAACTTTGAACTTTTTTACAATTTTCTCACTCAACAAATTCTAACAAAAACACAAAATTTTGTTAAAGTTTTTTTACATTAAAAACACTAAAAAAAAATTGGAATATCTTTACAGTTTTTTGAACAGTTTTTCAGACCAGAATTTTTTTATATGTCTCCAGTGTAATTGGCTTTCTCCTTGAGATCCAATGTATGTGCGCCTGCACATGCACTTGATCTCTGTGTCCCTTCCAAAGGACAATCAAATAATCTTGACACATTACTCTACTTGCATCCTGCAAGTTCTGGTGTCTCCATATAGCACTTGTGGTGCTATAGAAAATGTTTTCTCTTTTTGCCCCCGCTCAAGTTGTCCCCCTGATCCAGCACTTGATCAACACACAAGTGCCTCTACTCAGTTAGGTCTATCAGCCGATTGGAAGCCACCGACTGATGTTTATGATGTCATGACATCACCAATATCCTTGTTGGCCCCTTAACCAGTAAGAGCTCAGGGACATCATGACCAGGGCGGCAGGCATGCTAGAATGGGCTGACACGCACGAATGCTCGTTCGAGGTAAGCAAATTCAGCCTCATGGGGCTCACCAGGAGGAGGGAGAAGGACCCTGGGATGCCCGGCAAAACCAGGCTGGCAGCGAGACCATCTATCACAATAGGCCGCCACACCGTCAAACCAACCACGGGTCACAAGTGTTTGGGGGTTATTTTGGACCAGGAGCTGCATTTCAGAGAGCATGCAAACTACGCGCTCAAAAAGGGCGAGAAGTACATAGTGCAATACAGGAGGCTGACGAAAATGACGAAAGGGACCACAGTTAAGCACATGAGACAATACTATCTCGCTGTTGCCATCCCCAAAATGCTGTACGCCGCTGACAGATTCCTCGTACCAGGCACGAAATACAACAAGGGCACCAAGGGGTATATAAACAACCTCGCGAGAATCCAAAGGCAGGCAGCTCTGTCTATAACAGTCGCCATGAGTACCACCGCAAACGACACACTGGATGCGCATGTGGACCTGCACCCTTTCCCGCTGCTAGTTGCCAAAGTCGTACATAGAGCAGCGGTCAGAATAGCCTGCCTGCCAGGAGAACACCCGCTCGCTGCCAGGGCACAGAGAGCAGCCAAAAGATATGTCCAAAAGCACAGAACCCCCCTTCATGAGATGATGCACGCATTTGACCTACAGCCCAATGAAATGGAAAAGATATGGCCAGTCCTTCTGGGACCAAAATGGTCCCCCTCCTATGAGACTAGGATACCTCAGGACAAGCAGAGCGCTATCGAAGAGATAGAAGGGGAAGAGGCAGGGGTGGTGATATACACAGATGGCTCAAGCATCGAAGGGGGAGTCAGGGCGGCAGTGGTGCTGTACAGGAATGGTATTGAACAGCAGGTGGTCAGGCTACACATGGGCACCGACCAGGACCATACGGTGTTTGAGGCTGAATTAGCAGGGGCGGCGCTAGGCGCTAAATTGCTGAGAACAGAGAGGGGGGACAGGTACATGATAGCGGTGGATGTTACGATACGATCCTTCGTAAGGTTGACCGAGCTCGGGAGCAGACCCCGAGGCAAGGTCCGAGGTTACGGGGCAAGGTTTTGATAGGGAAGTCGGAGAGGGACTAGGCTTCAGCTTATGTGCTGCGCCGACCCTACGCATGAGTCCCAACTTAGGAGGCAAATGAATAAGAGGCGAGTTTTGGCTTTAAGAGGCGAGGTTTAGAAACTAACTAAGGATCAAAGTATACGATAGTTGATTTTCAGACTGAGGAGTAGGGATGCATACAAGGGGGTTTATATACGAGCGAGGGTACGCGTCAGGGGCGAGCAAATGCGGGGGAAGGTCAGGGCGAGGTCAGGGCGAGGTAATGTACGAATGATGCGTGATGGAGCGGAATCAGTAACTAGGGGGATACGGGCATGGGATCAAAGGTTGGATATGAGCTCTAGCTCGGGCTCGGGCTCGGGCACAGGACAAGCATCATAAGTACTCGGGCACGAGTACCACAAGGCTCGGGCTCGGAAGAAAGGTTATACCGGTAAGTAACCGGCCAAAGGCCGGGTTCTTACAGTGGACAACCAAGCCGCCATACAGACAACTAGGAGAGAAAAAGCCATGCCCGCACAGTATCTCGTAGATGCGCTCCATAGGCAACTACAAGCCGTCCACCAGCGGCAGCCCGCATCAAAGGTGGTCATAAGATGGGTCCCGGGACATGAGGGCGTAAGAGGAAACGAGAGGGCTGGCGAGGAAGCCAAGAGGGCGGTGAGAGGAGAGAATAGCCAGGAAAGGTTTATACCCATTGAGTGCAGGGGTAAACTTCCCAGGAGCAAAGCGGCGGAATTACAGAGGTTCCAGAGACACATCAAAGGGGAAGCAAGGGAGAAGTTTGCCAGGTCCCCTAGAGCCAGAATTGTTCTCAAGATCGATCCTTCCATGCCGTCAACAGCTTATGCCAGACTCTGCAAGGGGCTCCCACGCAGACACTCCAGTCTGCTGGTGCAGCTCCGCATGGGCCACGCGGCCCTTAACAGACACTTATACAAGATAGGGGAGGCCGACACACCTACATGCCCAGCGTGCAAACGAGCAGAGGAGACGGTATATCACTTCCTATTTAGATGCCCAGCGTATAACCGACAGAGGAAAACTATGCAACGGCACTTACGATGCAGCACCACTGTAAGGGCAACCCTGGCTAGTCGTGGAGATCACACTACCACACAACTGACAAGGGGAAATCCAAAGTATGTATAAATGAACAGAGCATACAAGAGAGGGGGTTCTCACCTGACAAGGGGAAATCCAAAGAGAAAAGTCTAAGGACCCCCAATGTCAGCGAGCCCGTATTATACTACGCTGCGCAGCCAGGGACAACGCTTGGCACCCGCCATCAACCCTGCATCCCCCTGACCCTTGATCGACCCTTGATGCCACCTATTATGCGAGTCGCTTGATTTCCGACACTGTTCCGGGGCGGAAGTCGGAAATTGGAGTGGAACTGGCAAGGCGAACGGAACTGGTGGAAGTTCTCCCAGAAGCGGAATCGTTCCCGAAAGCGGATGCGGAGATGGAATCGGAACCGGAAGCGGAGTCGGAAATGGAGTCGGAACTGGGTGTGGTGTCGGAACTGGAAATGGAAAACAGGGTGTCCCCTGACATCACCCCCCCTCTAGCATGCTGCGTCCTCGAAGCGCGGGACACAAGGGATTGAAATGCCAGCGAGCGGATTCGGCGAGGGGCACCTGGATGTGTCCTGTAGAACTCCCGGAGTTTGTCAGGAGCGGAAACATCTTGCTCCGGGACCCACGAATTCTCCTCGTACCCATACCCTTCCCATTTCACGAGGAATTGGAGTCGTCCTCGCACAAACCGGCTGTCCAGGATCCGTTCTACCACGTAGTGCTCTTCCCCATCTACAATTTCTGGCGGAGGTGGCGGATGAGCCTTCCGACGTGGAATTGGGTCCTCAAGCATAGGGAGTAACTTCACCACGTTGAAGACGGGGTGGAGTCGGGACATGGACATCGGAAGTCGGAGGCGGTATGCATTCCGTCCAACCCTCCGCGTCACTGTGAAGGGCCCAAGGTAGCGGTGGGCAAGCTTCTGCGAAGGGCGTGTGGTGCGGATGTCACTTGCATCTAGGTACACCTTGTCTCCAACTTGGTACTCTGGGGCAGGAACCCGGCGTCGGTTGTAGTACCTTGCCATGTCATCCTTGGCCTTCGCAAGGGCCGACTTGGCTTCCGAAAGGGTGGAGTCCATGCGGTCTCGGAACTCATTGACCGTCTCGAGTCGGGAGTCAGCCTGGCGTGGTTCGAAGCCCATCCGCGGGTGTCGTCCGGAGTCAAGCATGAAGGGAGTCTGTTGCGTGGCGGAATGGACATGGTTGTTGTATTGGAATTCCGCCAGCGGAAGTAACTCATCCCAGTCATCCTGCCTCTCATTGACAAAGAGGCGGAGATATTGCTCCAACTCCTGATTGACCCGTTCCGTCTGTCCGTCACCCTGCGGATGGTACGCTGTGGTGGTAGCCAGCTTTATGCCGAGCAGGCGGTAGAGCTCCCGAGTCAGTTCCGCGACAAACTGCGGACCTCGGTCGGAAACAACTTGCTTCGGGAGCCCATGCAACTTCCAGACATGTGCAAGGAACAGGCGGGCCGCTCCGAGGGCTGTGATCGTCGTGTGCGTCGGAATGAAGTGGGACACCTTGCTCACCGAATCCACGACGTTCATGATCGCGTCGTAGCCATGAGACTCTGGGAGTTCAACGATGAAGTCGACACTGATGGTGTCCCAGCGGGATTCGGGAATCGGGAGCGGAACAAGTTCTCCGACGGGCGGACGTCGTTGCGCTTTGGTTCGGAGACAAAGGTCACACGTCTTCACGTACTGTCCGATGTAGCGGGACATCTGAGGCCACCAGTAATTCCGAGCCACTAACTCCAGCATCTTCCACCTGCCAGCATGCCCAGCGACCCGTGTGTCATGGTGCTGGGACACGATGCGACGGCGGAGGTCCGCCCCACCCGGAACATAGACCTTGCCTCTGAAGTGGAGCAGTCCATCACGTTCCGACCATTCCGCTGCCCGTACAGACCGTGAGTGCCCCTTCCGGAGTTCCTCCACTGCCTTCACCACCGACTCCTCCTTCTCTCCATTCCGGTACTGCCTCCGGATATCCCGGAGCATTTCCGCTTCCGCCCCAACTGCAGTTACTCCTTCTAGGGCACGGATTGCAAAGAGACTTGGGCGGAGCAGTGTCATATCCGCGTTGTCTCCACTTCCGCTTCCGTGATCCGCGCGGCGGGATAGGGCATCGGGCTTGCCCATGGTGCGGCCGGGGCGGTGGTGGAGCATGAAGTCAAACCGGGACAGGTGTAGGGACCACCGTGCTTGTCGTCGGTTCAGCTTCTTAGCCATGCGGAAATACTCGAGGTTCTTGTGGTCTGTCCAGATCTCAAAAGGGCATAGAGCACCCTCGAGGAAGTGTCGCCACTCCTCCAGCGCTCGGATGATTGCCAGCATCTCCTTGTCATGGATCTCATAGTTCCGCTCAACCGGACTAAGGCTCTTAGAGAAGAAGGCAATCGGATGCCACCCCCCACCATCTTCCGATGACTGCTGTGACAAGACCGCTCCGGTAGCTGCGTCGGAAGAATCCGCCTCGACTCGATAAGGGCGAGAGTCGTCGGGAAAGATCAGGACCGGGGCGGAAGTGATCAGCTCCTTGAGTTTGTCAAAGGAAGTCTGTTCCGGCTCTCCCCACCGCCATCCAACCTCCTTCTTGGTGAGGTCGAAGAGGGCACGGGCGTGGCAGGAGAAGTCCTTGATGAACCGCCGGTAGAAATTGACAAACCCAATGAAGGACTGGACCTCCTTCTTGTTTCGCGGCACGGGCCAATCCGATACACCGGAGACTTTGACTGGGTCCATTTCCACCTTTCCTTCCGACACAATCACCCCAAGATACTCTATCCGCGTCCGCTCAAATTCGCACTTTTCCGGCTTGAGACACAGGTTGTACTCCCGGAGCCGTTCCAGCACTCTCCGCACGACTTCCCGATGTTCGGACATTGTTTTCGTGAAAATGAGGATGTCATCGAGGTAGACGCAGACAACCCCTTCTGCTATCATGTCACGGAAAATGTCATTCATCATCGTCTGGAATGTGGCGGGACTGTTGGTGAGGCCAAAGAACATGACCTGTGGCTCAAAGAGTCCTCGATTGGTGCGGAATGCGGCCTTCCACTCGTCTCCCTCCCGGATCCGGACATTGTTGAAGCCCCAGCGGACATCCAGCTTAGTGAAGTACCTCGCCCCGCGGAGTTGTGTGATCAGTTCGGAAATGAGTGGAATGGGGTACCGGTTCTTGATCGTGATCACATTCAAGGCCCGGTAGTCCTGCACAAGTCTGAGCGAGCCATCCTTCTTCTTGATGAAGAACACCGGAGATGCCATGGGTGACTTGGAGGGGCGGATCCTCCCTGTACGGAGGTTTTCCGCAAGGAACGCATCGAGCTCTACCTGCTCCTTGGGTGACAGCGGGTAGACCTTGCAGTTGGTGGGCTTTGACCCAGGCTCCAACTCGATGGCGTGGTCCCACAGCTTCCGTGGAGGCAGGGTATCAAACGACTCCTTGGAAAAGACGTCCTCGAACTCTCGCAGGTACTCCGGAATTTCCGCCTCTACTCTATCATGGCTCTTGGAGGCTTCAGCAAGGCGTTGCGAAATATTTCCGGTGGCGCGGATGTGTTCCGCTTCCGGCGGAAGGTTTACGTACAGCAAGCGCTCCCCTTCCGCCAGAATGTCTTCCGGGCCGAGTCGGATGACGTCGGAATCGGAATCGGAATCGGAAGTGGGATCCGGTTCAAATTCCGCTTCCGAGTCTTCTTCTGCAAGCAGTGGATGGGGGCCAGAACGACATGTCTGTATGAGCCGTTCAGTCTTCCGCTGCTCCTGGCGCTCCTTCCGCAGTTCCGACCTGCACATGTGACACTTGGCTGGACATCGACTCATCAGTACCTTCCGAGTCTGCCAATTGATCTCCGGGTTGTGCTCCTGAAGCCAGGTAAACCCGAGGATGATGTCCTGCTTCCCCAGGCTGGTGACTGCAAAGGAAGTGCGTTCTGAGTGTCCATCGTAGCGGAGAATTGTGTCTACTATCTCCGTGATGGACCCTGCCTCATTGGGGCTTCCATCCACATTGAACACCGGGATTGCACGTTGCAACTTCCGCGTGGTCAGTCGGTTCCGTTCCACATAGTCCCGGTCCATAAACTGACCAGTGGCCCCGCAATCGACAAGGGCAGGTCCGGATTTGACTTCCGCCGTATCTGTCGTCTGGATCTCCACCTTAATGACTAGTGACTTGGGGCCAGGGGTGGCAGCAACAACATAGCGCTTCGGAAGGCGTCTCTCCCAAGGGCGGATGCGGGATGGATGGGGTGTCAGATTTGGTTTTTGTGTGACTTTATCCGGTGGGTCTGTACGAAGTGAGGGGAGTGGGGGCTTTTCATTCTCTACTTCAAGACAGGCAAACCGGTTATGTACAGGCAGCAGGGGCACACATCTCACCCGCTGCGTGTCACAAAATCCGATGCATCTTCCGCTTCCGGTAGACCATGTTCCGCATTTTCGGAAAGCTCTTCCGCAGTGGGCACTCCGTTTATGTCTGCAAGCGCGAGGAACTCTGGAAGGATCTCGAGTTTCTCCTCTGTGGTCATAAGCCGGATATCAAAGGCTTGGGGGCACTCGCGAGCGTAGTGGCCTGGTTGTCGGCAGCGGAAGCAGGTGATAGTTCCGTGGCCTTTTCCGCGCATGCGGTCAACATCCATCGGGGCAGGGCCACTCTTCGAGGGAGGAGGGCTATGGTTCCTAATAGGAGCAGGCGGAGCAAGCATCGGAAATAATTTCCGTGTGGGAATGAATGCGCTTCCGGGTTTTGGCACAGGTTGAGTAGGACGAGCGGAACTGCGTGTCGTGTTCCGACTCGTCTCCACGAAGGCCTCATTTGCCTCCCTGTTCCGGGAAACCTTCTGCGCAGCTTGGTACCACCCTTCCGGGTCATCAAAATCCGGAGCTCCATCCCCAAGCAGCGCGACTTGGTTCTGGAGCGTCGGATCAAGTCCTCGTCGGAATTTGATGACGATCGTCTTGTCGTCGTCATATTCCGCAAGGTCGATGAGCTCCTGGAAGCGATCGATGTAGTCATCGACCGGATCTTTGGCCTGGTACCAGCTCGTCCCCTCGAGCTTTGTAAGGGCTGTGAGCTGCTCGTTTTTCGGGCAGAACTGGTCGGAAAATGTTTTCTCGAACGCGTCCCAGTCCCGGAAGTAGTTCCCCTTGCCCTTTGCTTCATGTCGGATCACCTTGTTTGCAAAACGGGCTGCTCGGTCCGATTTGAAAAAGGACAACGTCCAGTGAATCCGAGCCTGGTCGTTCAGAAAGAGGTCTCCGACAATTGCGAAGTAGATGCTGCATGTGTTGAAGAATGCGCGTCCCTTCTCCCGATCTCCGTCAAAGTCTGCCGGAGTTGCGGGTTTGACCTTTGCTAACTTCGCGGACATCCTCTTTTCCGCTAGTTCCGCTTTTCCGAAATCCGGATCATCCAGCATTTCATTTCCACCACCTTGTGGAATATCTAACTTAGCCAAAATCGCTTGTAAGGCTGTTTCAATCGCGTCGGTCTTCATCCGGTTCCGCGTCAATTCCTCCTCCATATTCCGAAGACGATCGTCCGGATCCATGTTGGAAGGAGAAATATGGGACGGGATTTCCGGGGTTGGGAGCTCGACGTAAGAAGAGGGGCTGTCGTACGCTGTATGTGCGGAAGAGGTTGCGATCTCCGAGTCGCTGTCTCCGATTCCGAACGCACCTATGGCGAATGCAACGCACAGTACGACCGCCGGTCCTCTAGGGGAGAGACTTTTCTGCTGTAAGGGCAACCCTGGCTAGTCGTGGAGATCACACTACCACACAACTGACAAGGGGAAATCCAAAGTATGTATAAATGAACAGAGCATACAAGAGAGGGGGTTCTCACCTGACAAGGGGAAATCCAAAGAGAAAAGTCTAAGGACCCCCAATGTCAGCGAGCCCGTATTATACTACGCTGCGCAGCCAGGGACAACGCTTGGCACCCGCCATCAACCCTGCATCCCCCTGACCCTTGATCGACCCTTGATGCCACCTATTATGCGAGTCGCTTGATTTCCGACACTGTTCCGGGGCGGAAGTCGGAAATTGGAGTGGAACTGGCAAGGCGAACGGAACTGGTGGAAGTTCTCCCAGAAGCGGAATCGTTCCCGAAAGCGGATGCGGAGATGGAATCGGAACCGGAAGCGGAGTCGGAAATGGAGTCGGAACTGGGTGTGGTGTCGGAACTGGAAATGGAAAACAGGGTGTCCCCTGACAACCACATCAGCAAGAACGGTCCTCGGAAAACCAAAAGCACTGAAACACCTGTTCAGATACGTTCACGAGACTGGGAGACTACAGGGCACATACGGAGATCTCCAATTGTGACAGGAGCCAGGGGAGGGACAGAGATGATATGCCGAAGGGATGGCAACAAGCGCCAGGCGCAATGATACCCACCTGGCCTAACCAGGCATGGACACGCCCAGGGCATTGCCCCCGGAGCACAAGCGGGGATAGAGAAAGAGAGGAAAGCCAGACAAACATGTAGACCAGCACTTTGTAGAAACAAGTCTTACATAGGGCACTGCCCCAAAAGACTTAAAATTGGATAATAATAATAATTATAAAAAAGAAAAAAAAAAAAAAACGGTGCAGGGCATCTGGAGCAATGTGGGGGGTGCTGGGCATGGTCAACGACATGCTGTGGCAAGCGATGGATTATGCGTGGGGGACGTTGTTGGAGGCCCTCAAGGTGAAGATTGGGGGGCAATGAGCATTTTAGCTATCAACTAGCCCGGTTTGCGCTGGGTGAAGGAAACTACGATGTTTATAGGATGTTTCTTCATGCACACAGTGTGTCCCCCTGCATGAAGCCGGGACTCGTGCTTGGTGCAGTTACATTCATTATGCAACGCAAAACTAGATGGATCGATCCATGAGGTTACATATGTAAAGAATCTTTCAATGTTGTGTGGCGACTCACGTGATCCTCCTGAGTTTGAAAGTGATTTAGGCCCCAACCTCAGGTGGAACCTAAATAGCACTTTAGTCATGAAGGGTCTATACCGCGGTAAATACCACGGACTAGAAAATAATTGCTGTACCATCTGAAGCAGCTGAGGTTGGGACCTAAATCGCTTTCAAACTCAGGCGGATCAGGTGCAAACTCGCCAGTAAGGAGGGTGTTTGGAATTACTATAATATCAGATATTTACTAATAAAAGTGACATTCCCATAAAACTCCATCTTCAAATAGTGATATCTTTTCTGAAACTATTCCATCATTAAAAAGCAATTCTGGGAAATAGTTCTCCATGTTACACGCTAAACAATTAAAGGTCATTTAATAGAATCCATTGTATATGATTTCCTTCTGTTTATAGATATCTCTTAATACTTTTGTTGGTACTCCATTTTTTAAAAACTAAACTGCAGTTCTTTCCATGTAAAATATGTAAGATATTATTGGAGATTTTTCATGCTACAACCTTCCTAATTAAGCAAACCCGCCCAGGTATTCTTAGTATGTTGAATCAAATAGAAATATCTTCTAGTTAACTCACCCATTCCGAGGTAACACATATGTATTTAAAGGTGTCAATGGCATACACGTGTATGAAATGTACTATCTAAGGGAGTCTACCTTTTAAAATTCTTAAAGTTCTAACTCACCACAGTGTTTCATAATCTATTCAGCTCTTAAAAGATGCTTTGTTTCATGATGTACAAATAAGTTTTAAAAATTCCAAAAGTTTTAAAATCCAAATTATGTTTAGAATAGACTCCAAGTATTTAAATGGTCTTAGGGAGATATTAGAGTTTGATACTTCTTATAGTTTCCGAACAACCTCCTAAGTGCTGGCCCGTCTTCACGGCGCGATATTGAAACCCGCCGCCGCGTGGTCAATCGCCAGCACTGAAAGAGGAAAGAGAACCTAAGCCGGCACTGCCACCTTGGAAAAGAAACATGGAACTAGGGCGCACCGTTGATCGTCGTGCCCTTGAACGCCAGCTGCCAGCACCATCGGGAAAACCGCACGGGTCCAGTGTGACATCGTCACCTATTGTGATGATGGCTATGCCGGACCCAGGAATATCCACTATGGTCATCGAAGCCCATAGATTGCTTTCTAGTCTCATTGCGGTAGGTCACGGCAAGGCTCGTGACATCTTTATGTCTCATGATAACAGGGTATATCTCTGGTCTCACTATGCTCACTCATGTATAATCACTGGCAACGGGCTCCCTTGCCGCGGCTGAGGCGGTATTTCAACGTGAGTCTGGCTCGTCCCCATGTGTGTGCTCCTCACACCTGTGTGGCATTGAAGCACTGACCTTGCTTATCTGCTTCAAAGAGCCATCCCAGAGACTCCCTGAGTCATGCCGATTGGCTGTTCAGGCTGTCATCGCCAATTCGTTCAGCAGTCAGACCTGGGCAAGCACACGCGCAAATGTGGTGGAGTGCGTGCCGCCTGTTATGAAACCAAGAAGCAGCTTGGGAAGCGGCATCGCCACCCGCAATCTAGGTCCACTTCTCCACCTCAGGCAGCCTCAAAGAGGCCTTAGTTGGACAATCGGCGCAATGCCGATTTCGCAGTGGAGGTAAGTTTGTTTTTTCCTAGGGCTGTTGGATCCCTGAACAACCAACCTGTCGCTTAGATGCCAGAATCGAGTACTATGGGGCAGCTCCAAGGGGAGCCGCTCCCAGAACCGTATGTGGATGCCGCAGGGTATATCGATGGCCCACTTCCAGACAGGCCACTGGTGCGCGACCGGGTGGAAGGTCTGGAAGTGAGCACAGGCGAGATGGCAATGGGTCAAGGCATGTGCAAGAAGAGGCTTGCTCCCAAGCTGCGCCAAGATGTCCTGCCCGATGGCCCAGCTCCACTCCCCTCTCCCATTCAGCCGCCCACTGAGGAGATTGACGAACCTGAGACTGGGATGGCTGGTCCACGTTGTTTCCTACAGATCGGGACAAATCTCTGACTGGTTTTGACCGAGACCGTCCGCACGGCCATAAATACTTTCGGTCTGTCACGCCTCTATTATGGATGACCGAGTCAGATTCCAGACGAATATGTGGCCGCTGGAGAGATGGTTTCGGCGCCTGCTCCTCAGGTTTCGTGGCCGCCCTCTCTCTATGCCTCACTTTGGCCCTACCTGAATATTAGTTCGTGGCGCCTGGGAAGCTGGTTCTGGGGGAGTGGCAATACTAAATCAAAGGCAGGGTTCAATGATCTTGTAAAAAATGTGTTACTTCACTTGATTTTAATGTCCGAGACCTCGAAGGTGTGTCTTGGGATTATATAGATGAGTCGCTCATGGGGGACGCAGGTGACAAACCATACGGTGGAGAGGGTTGGAAAGAATCCACAGTCAATATTGACATTCCGACTGGGGTGAATAGCAAGGCAGCCGGGAGCAAATGCTTTGAGAGCAAACAAACTTTTGAAATCCAGGGGATGTGGCATCGTTCGCTCATGGCTCTTATTCGGTCGGTGTTTCAAGATGACCCGGCAGCTCAGTACTTCCATTTTAATCCATTCAAGAAATTCTGGCAAGATGGAACTGTGAAAGTCCAACGGGTCCGAGATGAGCTATTTAACTCAGATGCGTGGCTGCGGGAACATGACGCAATCCAGAATCTGCCTCGGAAGGCAGGGGACAACTTCCCTAGGTGCCTGGCGGCGCTCATGTTTTGGTCGGATGCAATGCATCTGGCCCAGTTTGGTCAGGCAAAGCTATGGCCCATATATTTATTCTTTGGAAATCAGTCCAAATGATTGCGTTGTAAACCATCTGCACAGGCATGTCATCATGTCGTGTATTTGCCAGGCATGCGTGACTTTGGTTCTTGTTTGGTAACACTTGTTCTAATCGCAATTTCAGCTCCCTGACAGCATTCAAGACTTCATTCATGCCTGCACGAAAGGTCGTGCGCTGGATCCATTGATGACTCATTGCCATCGGGAGATCTACCATGCAGCTCTGGTGGTTCTGTTAGATGAGGAATTTATTGAAGCCTGGAAAAATGGTATGGTGATTCAGTGTTATCATGGTGTTGTCCGTCGCATATTCCCCCGTATCTTCACCTGGTCTGCGGACTATCCAAAGAAGTAGGTCCAGATCAGATGCTGGCCCTGATACTGACACAAGTCATGTCAGGGTTCTACTTGCATGTATCCGCTATTTGGGTCGCTGTCTGTGTCCACGATGTATGGTGTGCAAAGACCATATACCTAGACTGGGAACAGCCCAGGATTGTCAAACCCGAGGCAACCCAAGGACTGACAATCACGAGCACCGTTATGACGTGCAAGCAGCTCGCCGTATTATTTATGAGGATGGGTATGTAGTGAATAGCGATGCAGTGGACGCACCTCTGAAGGATATGTCACTGACACCCACGGAGGTACAAGTTTACAATCAGCATCACAAGGGGCTATTGACATTTTGCGTTGGTCCAGAATGCATTCTTGCATACCCTCTCTTGGGCACATTTCAATTTCTTTCAAATGCTCGCATGTGAACTCATGCATGAGGTTGAACTCAGGGTCTGGAAGGCACTGTTCACCCACCTTGTACGGATCTTGGACTGTGTGGGTGCTTCAAAGATTCAGGAACTCAATGAAAGGTAGATGCCACATCACCAGTAATTTCTGTATTCATGTGCATCAAGGTTCCAGGGAATTCCCAGCTTTGGCCGATCCACTGTGCGTCGGTTTGCACACAACATTGCAGACATGAAGAAACTGGCAGCCTGAGATTTTGTAGACACCTTACAGGCACGTCAGTGGTCATATCGCACATACATGGGCATTTGACACCTTAGTAGTGTGCTATGCCCGCATTCAAAGGGCTCCTACCTGAGCCATGGAACGGGCACATCCAAATGTTACTATTTACGCTAGCCTGGTGGCACGGCCTTGCCAAACTGCGCATGCACACAGATCACACGCTTGACAGGCTTGATGTGATAACCATTGAATTGGGCAAATTGCTGTGATTTTTTTCTGAGACAGTTTGTCCGCAATTTGCTACCAGGGAGATGCCCCGTGAGGCGGCAGCACGTGCTCGTGCAGTAGCAAGGAAAAATCTTTCCGGCCAGGAAAAGGGCAAACAGTCTGTAGGTACTGAACCAGCTCTCCACTCCACACGCCGCCCTCGTACTTTCAATTTGAAAACTTACAAATTACATGCCCTGGGACATTATGTGCGGGACATATGTGAGTTTGGGACCACAGACTCATATTCCACCCAGATAGTAGGTTCAGGCTTGCACAACACGGTAGTGCCCCCTCACTCAGACCGGGTTGTCTTATGCAAGGTGAACTGTCTCACCATAGGGTCAAATCGTGATATTGAAACCGAACAAACAAAAAGACATTCATACACCAACTGACCAAACTTGACCAACGCTCGGCTCAGATATGCCGCAGTGTGCAGAAACTGCGCTCTCATAACATCACGGTTCCAGAACACCAGGTTGGGCTCGAAGGTTGGTCTACTGAACTGTCTGAGCCTGTGGCGGCGGGACAGGCCTCTCACATCGCACAAGATGTGCAAAACCCCCCTGTATCTCGGGCAGTGGTTGGCCCAAAGTATTGGGGATCTGGCAACCTGGGTAAGACATATCCTAAATCCCGCCAGGCATTTCAGGTGAAATATTCAGCAATTAGGATTTCATGGGGCGATTGAAAGATCACCTTCTGTCATGCATTCATGGGCATCCCGGGGAAGGGAAAGAGCAAGAATTCTCGGAACAGGCCCATGACACCGTGTTTTTCCAGCACCAGTGCATATACAAACATGCATTCCTCCGGGTCAACTTCACTACATATGATGTGCGCCGTGATCAGGACATTATCAGTCCTCGCACATCAAAGTGTGATGTCATGGTATACTCCAATGAAGATGCTGCATCCACAGCATTATATCCATTCTGGTATGCATGCGTGCTGGGCATCTTTCATGCACAGGTATTTCACCGGACAAATCAAGGAGTCACCGCCCCTACAAGAATGGAATTCTTGTGGGTTCGGTGGTTGGGCCGGGATCCACACTACTCATCTGGGTGGCAAGTGCACCGACTGGAGCATGTCGGATTTGTCCCACATCTCGACCCTGAGGCCTTTGGGTTCTTAGACCCGAAGGCAGTCATGCATGCTGCGCACCTGATTCCTGCTTTTGCTCACGGCCGCACTCACACCCTTTGTCCCCCTTCCATAGCTCGGGATGTTGAGGGGGACTGGGAGTACTTCTACGTGAACAGGTATGTCCCCATAGTCTTTAAGCTCACGCACTGATTCACTCAGTATGCATCTCAGATGGGTGGATCGAGACATGCTGATGAGATACATGGGTGGCGGCATCGGGCACGTCCACAGTCAAACTGGAGACATCAATGAGGGCGCAAAGGCTGACACATCATATGTGTCCTCAGCACATGTACCCATTCCATCGGGGAGCGAAACTGATGGATCACAGGATCGTGAGCCCTGGAGCAGGGATGAGAGGCATTCAGAGGGAGATCGTGCATTGATGTCTGGTGAGGACAGCAGCTCGGGGGGAGGGAGCACCAGTGGGTATGATGGTCCTGATACCGGGGATTGTGGAGGAGCGGACATCGCTGTGGAGGATGACTGGCATGAAGGCGATGACATAGATGCAGAATGTGCATATTTAACCACCAATTGCACTATTGATGCAGAGGGCGACGCCTGACTGCATTGTGACGTGTTTCACACATCTACTCCAAACGTCAGTTCCCCTCCTGTGAGGGCAACACTAATGATGAAGCCACAACCTAAAGATACTCAAGGAGATAACAGCCGATGCAAGAAAAATAACCAACTGTGTAGTGGGTATCCTCAGTTTATAAATCTACCAACGATAGATACATGGGGACTTGCCTGTGTAGTGGGTATCCTCAGAGATCAAGCTGAGGAAACGCCACCACACTGGCTACAGTCTTATAGCGCTGGCAAGGCTTACATAATAGGTGAGATGGAAACTTGTAGAAGGTTGTGGAAACTCGTGGAAGATGATGGAAACTCGTGGAAGATGATGGAAACTCGTGGAAGATGATGGAAACTCGTAGAAGGTTACGGAAGGTGATGGAAACTGACGGAAGGTTATGGGAACTGACGGAAGGTTACGGAAACTCATGGAAGGAAACAGAAACTTGTGGAAGGAAATGCGTGAACCCTGACACCTCCCCTCACATAGCACTGACAGCCTCCCCTCCCAGGCGTCTTATCTAGTGCCACCCGCTGCTCCCTGGACGCCAATTTGAATTACAGTAACTGCAACCCTGGGTTTATATATCTATATATCTATATAGTTTAATTCAACATTCAAGCCTCGATCCATGGAGAATGGCATATATTTAGAAAAGTATGTTTGATACACTGCTAAGGTCGTCTGTATTGGTGTGTGTCATGTACAGATCTACTCGGATCGAAGGCGTTCTCAGTCATCCAAAATGACTTGAAAGGCAATATCACTGTATGGTTTCGATCTGATCAGCATTGACGATACCTTAATGCCACTCATCGTGTTCTTCAGAATGTACGAACACGGTACACGGCCACCCAGTGTCAGCTACACTGGAGCAACTTGTAGAGAATGAAAAGACAGAGAAGAAGCAGGTCGCAGTGGAGGGACTAATGTGGCTCTTATGGTCTGGTCAGTCATCTCCTCTTGGGCAGCGTCGAAGGCATCAGAGTTCCAATGACACATTTCAATGTCTTCCTGCATAGCTGAGAGCAATCGGCTCATGGTTCTTCTAAGCGATTCAGCAATGCGTTGGACTCCAATATCTGCCCAATAAACACATAAAGCATGCCCCTTACAAACATCTGAGGATTTAACTCACCGGTATGTCGGTCCTCCCACTTCGAAGTGGGAACCACTATTTTCCTTACATTGACTTCGCTGAAAATCCCTGAGGACTCGAGAATTCCCTGGAATGCTGAACCTGCACGAGGATTCATATTCTTACGTTCCTGATAACGCTGAAGGAGTTGCTGAAAATTTGATCGCTCTGATACGATCTGGAACCCAAGGCTGTCACGCAATACAGTTTTGGAGTCGTTCAGAAGTAGTCAGCCTCTAGGTTTGACAAGCTGCACTGTGCGGTTGAGGACTTCCTCAATTCCGGCAAGCTGTAGTGTCTGAATATCCATATCCCATATAAGATGAGGTATCATCAGCACGTACATGGAGAAATACGAAACATGCATGCCCAATGTCAAATGTCTGCAGTTCAATGGGAAATGGCCTTGAAATGTCAAGAATCTGGAAGGGTAGGTTTGGAGGCAGAGGCCTTGTCCCAATATGAGCGAGAACTCATATATCAGTACAGACAACATACCTATGCGGAGGTGGCATGGGATGCAGGCCAGGAACGCCTGAAACATCCCGGCAAGACAAAGTCTGGGCAGGTGACTGAGCCCGGCGCAAGTTCAAAAGTCATTTATCATGTGACCAATAGTCTCAGGACCTATAAGATCGTGACCCCGTCGGCCATGGGACATGGCTATTTCTCTATACCTGAACCCCCTCTTTGTGACCCACCATGCCCCCATCACACTTCCGTTCCAAGCCCAAGCCCAGCTCATCCAGGCGCCATGCTCATCCAAGGAGGCCGAGTTCATGCTCGCCCACCAGGCACACAACCACTACCTCTGCCACATTGAGTCGCAGTGGTAGCATGCGATTCTCCTCCCCATCAAGTGAACTGACATGGGGAGGAGAGTCGCATGGCCACGCGACCGCCAGTGCAGGCAGCATGGCCTCCCTTTCCAGCACCGACTCCAAACATGAAGCCGGCCAGAAGAGGTAGCGCACCTCGTATTATGAAGGAACCTCACGCAAGAAACTGTTGGCATTCCCTTGATATGACATGGGTATCTTCTAACCTCATGTTGCCTTTATGATAGCAAACGTGACCCCCTTTCCAGGCTGGCATGCCATTTTGGGCACACAGTCGAAATGTGGCACCGTTTCAAAACCATCATGGACGCAGGTCTGGGAGACCCTTCTGACGCTGACCCTGATGATACCCAGTAACACTTTGCCTTCTTCCTATGCGCCCATTCATCATTATGTGTCCTATGTTTCGCACCACCCGGCAACAATACAAGCTACTCGTCGAGATCTGCCCTCGTCTCACAGATGAGATTCAAGCGCGTAGTGTAGAAGAGGCAAGCAGCATTGTAAGAGTCTTGTCTCTGAGAAACACTAGATTGTCGATGACGCCCTGTGACCCAGATGGAGAACGCCTGTGCCAGTGGACATGGTGAAGATATCAAACACGTCAAAGACCTCATGCAATCCCTTCGCTCCTTTCACCCAGCTCTGAAGGTGAATGACAAGGAGAGCTGAGGGTTCAACCACCCTCAGATCGGGTGGCTGCTTGTGAGTGCCCCAAAACTCCAGCAGTGGGATGAAGATGAAGAGTACATAGCCCCTTGCATATCACTGTCCTTACTCATAATTAGGTTTCGTCGGCAGGTTAGAGAAGGAATTGAAATATTCCGCCCACAGGATTTTCCAGTGTTCTTGTACGAAGATGACAAGGTTGATCCCAACAACCTGTTGTCAGGTTTCTTGCGCAGCGAGATCCTCGTCCATGTGTGTGTATCAATTCTCTGTGATGCTGCGATGTTCCCATCGCCCTTGCCATTCTCCAGGTTTATCATGCGATCATGATCAGCCCCAGTGCCATTGAGGGTAGAGGACTATCGGCCTGCACCACAAAGAAGGGCAATGCGCAGCTTAACAACATGAATGATATTTCTATCGCATCCTTAAGTTACATAGCGACCTTGGTGCGTGTTCTCCTCTTATGTCAGCTTCAACCTCATGGATACCTGCAGGTACATTTCGGCCTATCCTCCCAGGGCACGTTCAATGTCGGCGGCGATCTTGGCCAATTTGACTATCTGGCCTTTTATCATGCAATCGTGGACCTGTTATCCCATGAACACATGGGAATGTGACACGAGGCCTTGTTGAGATGGTGGAAAGGGTGCGTGAACCATTTTGGGTGTTGGGAATTTACTTACGCTACATTAGCAAAATATTTCCCAACGCACATGAACATGTTGCCCCGAAAGGTGACACTGCGTATGGGCAGATGCTGGCGGAATTGGAATCCTCGGAGTAGGCTGGGAGGGCCGAGGTGTCTATAGTGTATTGTAACAGCTGCTACTTTATCCCCTATATATCTGCCATTGCCCATCTGGGTGTCACGCGGTTTGTAACTGTTAGTAATCAGGACGATGATAGGGCCGAGGCAGAGCCAGCACGCAATTAGCCGGAGGTTCGAGAGCGTTCTTGAGTCCGGGATGCTGGTGCACTGGCATGGCATCGGCACAGCATCAGCTCAAAGGATTAGTAATATAGGAGCATCGTATTTAGTATATACGGACAGATGATCTCAAGTAGATCGTAGAATAACAATTTTATTATAACTCCTTCGTCCACAGGTCATGGGCCCCGGCCATAACTAAATCACTACAGACCTAGCTTATCCTAATCGCACTCTATACTCCACCAACTCAATACCGATCAACGATGTCGAGTAGCAATAACACGTACAAGATCGATCCCTTGAACGGGGATAATTATGCGGCGTGGTGCCGGCGGCTCGAGTGGATACTCAATGACTTGGATCTATGGGACCTGGCTATCGGCAGGGAGATGGAACTGAGACCGGCAGATGCCGGCAACGTCACTGTGACCGAGCAGCAGGAAATTGACGATTGGAGAAGGAAGGACAAAAAAGCTAGAAAAGAAATTTGCCTCAGAGTCGCCAATGAACAACTAGTCTACATCAATCAGATGATGTCTGTGTTCGCTGTATGGACTAGTTTACAAGCAATATTCAAGTCTAAGGGAGCCGTGGGGATTGTAAATCTCTGAAGAGATTTCTTCCGGATGCTTGCCAAAGATGGCGCGAACATGGAGGAGCAGGTATGCAAGCTCTGCGGCATTCAACAGGAACTGAATGCACGGGGACATTACATCAGTGACACCGAGTTCTCGAACACATTACTGACGTCATTACCAGATTCTTGGTTGGCATTTATTACGGCAGTAAACACCAGTGGAGCCGGAACGACAGCTGATATATTAATAGCTTGGGTCCTCGATGAGGACCGAGCACGGAAAGCCGGATCAGCACGACAGACGGTGCTTAAGGTGCAACAGTGTCACAGGCCCAGGAAAGATGACTCAGGAGCAACGGAGGGAAAGTGCCGAAATTGTGGCAAGAAGGGTCATTACGTGAAGGACTGCTGGGCAAAAGGTGGTGGCAAGGAAGGTCAAGCACCAAAGTGGTTCAAATCAGGGAACAAAGAGACAGTTAAACAAGCAGAAGAAAAGGACTTCGCGATTGTATCTAAGGAGGTAGCATACAGGGCTATATCTGCATCCGACTGGCTAGCCGATTCAGTGGCAACAACACACATAGCTCGAAGCTGAAACGATTTCGCTAGCTATGCCGAGGAGCCGTTGGAAATTGAAGGAATTTCACCTGGAGCAGTACTACATACACAAGGCCGAGGCACTATATACATGGAATTCAAAGTTGGCAATAAGATGAACACGATCGAGCTATGTGACGTCAAGCATGCACCAGATGCACCGAACAACCTTATCAGTGTAGGGCGTCTAACTGATAAGGGCAACACGGCCACATTTACAGGCACCAGCGTCGAATTCAAATCACGCGCCGGAGATATTTTCGCACAGGGACAGAAGCGTGGGCGGCTATTCTGTATGAAGGCACGAGTCACTCGATCAGTCGAGGCATGGGATTTTGCCGCAGTGGCAAAAGGATGGTCATGGGACAACTGGCACAGGATACTTGGGCACGTCAACATAAGTTCTATAAAAATGTTGAAATCTAATGATCTAGTTACTGGACTCGAGATGGACGAGTCAAAAGAGCCGAGTCAGTGCAAAGCTTGCATACAAGGCAAACGGCATGTGGAGCCGTTCCCCAAAAGAGCCGAGGACACTGTTGATCAGGTCGGTAACCTAACAGTATCCGATGTATGGGGGCCTTCCCAGACCAAGGGATCGTCACGTGAAAAATACTTTTATTCTTTCACGGACATCAAATCAAGGTACACTGTAATCTATTTCGGGAGTACCAAAGATGAAGCGCTCAAGCACTTCGAAGCATGCAAAGCATTTCTCGAGACCCAAACAGGTCAGAAACTGAAGAGGTTCTGCTCAGACAATGGAGGGGAATATGTCAATAAAAGTTTCAAAGAATTCTGTGCAAAACATGGCATTATCATGGAGACCACAGCTCCATACTCCCCAGCCCAGAATGGAATTGCAGAACACCTCAACCGGACCTTACTCGAGCACGCACAGGCGATGATATTCGCCAAGAACCTGCCAAAAATACTCTGGCCCGAGGCCGTGGCTTATGCATGTTATATCAAAAATCGATCGCCCACGCGAGTGCTTGGAGATGACACAACGCCGTTCCAGGCACTATTCGGCAAGAAGCTGAATATAGCACGTCTAGAGGAATTCGGGACAAACTGCTGGGTTATGGTGCCGGATCAACATCGAGCTAAACTTGATCCAAAGGCAGAAGAACACATATTCGTCGGAGTAGCAGAACATGCAAAAGCCTGGAAGTATTACAATAACGCTTCAAAGCATGTCCAAATCTCAAGAAATATTACATTCGACGAAAATGACAATAAACTGGATCCTATCCCTGATAACGACAATGATGACACCACTGATAGGGCACCGCTTGAGGGGAGCACTCACCATGCAAGCATGTGCCAGAACCGATCCCATACCCCACAGACGTCATCACCCCAGACAATGCCCATTCTTGATCCACCTGAACAAGCGCCAGCTCTGCAGATTCGATGGAGCGCACGTATCACTCTAAGGCGAGTGATTCAGGCCGCACTGAGCAGGCTTACATAACAAGAGAAATCATTACAGAACCCAAGAATTACAGAGCGGCCGTATCACATGATGATGCGCCGATCTGGGAGAAAGCGATGGAAATTGAAATGGACCAACATAAGATGCTAGGAAAATGGGGATTAACAGAACTACCACCCGGACGAGTAGCTATCGGTTGCCGATGGGTATACGCTGTCAAAATGCAACCAGATGGACAGTTTGATAAAGCTAAAGCGAGGGTTGTGGCTCAAGGGTTCACACAAAGGCCAGGGATGGATTACTATGAAATCACTTCACCCGTGGTCAAGTTCGCTTCTCTATGTGTCCTATTAGCCATCGCAAATACACTCGATTGGGAAATCGAGAGGATGGATATCAAAGGTGCCTATCTCAATTCACCTATAGATGAAGAGATCTACATGCGTCAGCCCGACGGTTTTGATGATGGGTCTGGACGCATTCTAAGAATACACAGAGTGCTCTACGGGCTCAAGCAATCGGGGCGAGCTTGGCATCAGCGCTTATGCAAATACTACTCAATATCGGCTTCCACCAAAGCACAGCCGATGAATGTGTCTATATCAGACAAGATAAGGACTCAATAGAATTCATATCAGTATACGTAGACGACTTCAGATTATTTGCTGATTCCAAAGGAGGGATGGTTAAGCTCAAGGGGAGCTTCATGGAAAATTCCCTTTGACGGATTTAGGAGAAATGAAGGAAATCTTGGGAATTAGGGTTGAGAGGACTAGGATGAGGGAACACTGACTATGTCCCAAGGACATTACATCGACATCATACTCGATTGATCCAACATGGCGACAGCTCATTCCGTATTTACACCTCTACACAAAATGATCAAGCTCACAACACCCATGGACTCAACGGGTCCAACTACCGAAGTACCCTATGCTAAAGCAATTGGATCGCTGATGTATGGGGCACTCAGCACACGACCCAATTTGGCTTTTACCATGCAACACCTAAGTCAATTCACTACTACTTACGGAGCCGAGCACTGGATGGCAATCAAGCACGCGCTCAGGTACCTCAAGGGGTCACGTGACAACGGCATAACCTTCTGATGAGATGCTGGTCTCTACCTTGAAATATTCGTTGACTTGGACTATGCTAATAGAAATGATGCACTGTCTATTAGTGGCTATGTAGCTATACTAGGAGGGGGAGCCATCACATGGAGCTCGAAGAAGCAGCGAATGATCACATTATCTACTATGGAGGCCGAATACATGGCACTCACCGAGGGCTCCAAGCAATTGATCTGGCTGAGGTGCTTCATGAAGGAGCTAGGAATAGATCAAACCCAGCCCACGTCACTTCGATCAGATGATCTAGGCGCCATCACACTATCGCATGACGCAACATACCACGCGCGTACAACATATCAACGTCATGTATCATTTCATCCGTGAGAAAGTGGCCTCTCACGAGGCAACACTTACGTATGTACCGACAAAGGAGAACGTAGCGGACATATTTATGAAGGGACTGGATTTACACCAACATAGGTATTTATTAGAAAAATTAGGATTTTGCAGACGGGACTTCTCGCTGAGGGGGAGTGTTAGTAATCGGGACGATGATACGGCTGAGGCAGAGCTGGCATGCACTTAGCTGGAAGTTCGAGGGCATTCTCGACTCTGGGATGCTGGTGCACCGGCATGGCATCGGCACAGCACCAGCTCGAAGGATTAGTAATATAGGAGCATCATATTTAGTATATAAGGACAGATGCTCTCAAGTAGATCGTAGAATAACAGTTTCATTATAACTCCTTCGTTCCACACCTACCACCCACGCAGACCACATCTGCAACACTGGCACCAGCCTGATGCGTTTGGAAATGGATAAAGGGAGCAGCGCGTTTCCCAGCTTAGTTCCTGAACCAACCCTCCCACTACCCTTCATCTCGCGCCACCCCCCCTACCTTTCATCTTACTATGCCGAATGCATCCTGACAGTCGAACAACCGCTCAGCCAGCCGTGCCACGCCTGCGGCGGCAGGGACCAGCCTGCTCATCGTGCCCATTGAGGTTGACGATGCGGTTTCTGATTCACAGAGTGCGAGTACGAGTATGTCTGGGGATGACGCGCCGACGACGGTCGCCCTCCCGAGGGAGCTCAGGCGATTCCCATTCCACGAGGTGTCGAAAGCCGCGCTCATGGCGATCAATATGAAGCTCACGAACCTGTCTGTCGATTATATTCAATGCAAGTTGAGGGAGATCGGCGTCAGGTATGTCGCTGCACGTGCACTGCTTGCCACGCATCTGACCCGGCATTTCCAGCATGCTTCTAGCTACCACTGGCCTCAATGCAACGTGTACCACGGGGCCGCTCCCGCTCCCATGCGAGCTGGAGATCACCCTCCTCCCCGGGGGTGCCTGCCCCCTAATCGTTGGGGCGCACTCTGCGCACCTCACGCGACCCCCCGCAGGCGCCCGCCACCTCGCCATTCCCGTGCACCAGCTCAGCCTCCCCAGCCCGCACGCCTTCCAGCTCCTCCTGAAGTACTTATACATGGGCCGCATGGACCCGCTCCTCGCGGCGTTCCTCCCCCTCCCTGCGGGCACACAGCCGTAGCATGCCTACATGAGGAATATTGTGGAGACGTGTGCGATCCGTCAGCTGCTGGAGTGTGCATATACGGTGCAGGGGGTGTGGGGCAACGTGGGGGTGCTGGGCGTGTTCGATTTCACGCTGTGGCACATGATGGATTATGCGTGGGGGATGTTGTTGGGGGCCCTCAAGGTGCAAGGTGAAGATTGGGGAGCAGTGAGCATTTGAGCGGACTAGCCCGGTTTGGGCTGGGTGAACACGTAGTACGAAGTACGCTGAAACTACAATGAAGTTCATAGGAAATTTTTTCATGTACAGAGTGTCTCCTTGTGAATGAAGCCGGGACGGATCCACAAGGATATATATGTAAAGAATTTTCGATGTTGTGTGGGACTGTGGCCTCACATGACGCAAGTCATCTTCCTCCTTCCTCCATCCGCCACCAAAGCGAATGGGTCCCTTCCGGTCTGGTGCACATGGCTCCCATGGCAAGATGCAAACAGTGGCCCAGACTGGGTACAAATGTAGCACAACACGGCGTGGGGTATAAAAGTGCCACCAGGCAGCATCTCCCCTGCTCAGCTCGAGCGCGCACGATACTCAACCCTCATACCACAATGGCAGCCATCAAGCTTCCAGGTTGTCTGTGATAAAGCCATTATTCTTGGAGCTTAAACTGTCCGAAGTGACATCGAATGTGAATAAATCAAAAATTCGCTCTGCAAATCCATACTGTGCCACCGAGCAAAGGATGCCAGGCGCATGTTCTGGACTGAAGAATTTACATCTGTCTCTAAGGAAATTGTTAGGAAAACTACGAGCGTCGAGTAGTTCGGCGTAGTCCGAAGCTTAACTAGGAAATGGTTCGTGCTCGAATTCTTACTCATTCTGAGACACGCGTATATGTATGAGCATATGTACAATAGTGTAGTCTTCCCAGTGTGTCTTTTGCTGCCAGTGGGAAGTAAGTACCTAACCTGTATAACGAGATCAAAGCTAACTAGCTTGTAGTTTACAATTATCTTTAGAGCCCGTTCAGTGGCAGCATTGGATGAGATATTCTGAGGTTGCGCTGCCAAAATGGAGTTTATGCAATCTATCAAATTGACTGAGATTGTGTGACTGTTTGGCTGACACAATCACGGAGAAAACCGACCTCTCGAAACACGATACTCACACTTATTTTGCAATACTGCTTTTGACCACAACTGCTCGCAATCGCAAAACGCAGATTGCCCTTGGCCCTTGGACATCGTCCTCAGTACACCCACAACCGCCGTTGCCTCTGGCGTAATGGCTGAGCCCAATCCAGGTGTTCTAGTTGCAAAGCCACCGAAAAAGGAGACCACCAAGTGGACTGCACAAGAAGAAGCAGATCTTGTTGACATTCTCCTCAAGGCATGACAGGATGGAGTTCAAGCTGAGTCCGGCTGGAAAGCCGCTACATGGACTCTGGTCGTACTTGGATTAGCAGGTAAATTTAGACTGGTTGTACCGAAGACCGCTGGGCATTGCAAGACACGCTGGCAATGAGTGAGTGCCGTTTCTTTTCTTTATTAGCCTCAGTAACACCACACAGCTTAAGGGGGAATACAAGATTGTCCAGAAGCTTCGTTCACAGTCTGGATTTGGCTGGAACGGCGGCAAAAAGTTTGTCACAGCACTGATGGAGGTATTGGATGTCTATTTGAAGGTATGTAGTTTATTATCTTCAGTCTCTACTGTGCTAATGTCAATGCAAAGGCTCATCCCAAGGCCAAGCCATTTCGAAAAAAAAACCTTTCCGCTCTATGGTACCATGGCCAAACTCGTGGATGGGATAATCGCCATGGGTGCCGGTGTTTTCAGAGGCAATGGTTCGAACCCCAATACCATTGATGATGATGAGCCAGAGCCTGAAGACTCTGGATGGGATGGGGAATGTATTGATGAGAGCAGTAGTGCGGAGGAAAGTGACAAAAGGTGAGCCGAGCCGATCTATGATTATCCACTAGGTACTCACCCTTGTCTCTCCCTTGCACCTCTCTCTCTCTCGTCTCTGTCTCCCTGATCCCCCTCTCACTTGTCTTGTGGCTGCATGGCATGGTGTCGTAATACTTGTAGGTTGCTCCCAGCCTGACATCTAATAAGAAATGCAAGGCTGCAACAACGATGAAGCCAGGACCCAAATGCATGCGGAAATCTGGAACGGATGCCATGTTTGCAACGAGCACAGCGATTACAGGTATGACATATGCTCTACAGAACAAAGGCAGCTCCTCGGCGCTCGCAGCATCACCACTGCGTAAGGCCAAGGCCATGCAGCTGGTGGAGGATGAAGAGGAGGGGTTTGCCAATTCTGAGGTCATTATTGTAGCAGATATCTTTATGCGCAACACTGCAGCGGCTGACATATACCTGGCCATGCGTAACAAGCCTCGGAGGCAACTCTGGCTCAATGTGCGGATTAGTGAAGAGAGTGGTACTCAGGCAGCTCTATTTGGGGCATACTAGGATAATGTTTAGTTCTACTCGTGCCGGGACCTTTCTCCCAGGTAGTCTTCCCACATCTTCTCTGCAATCTCATCACGCCTAAGGGAAGCCCTTGTGGTTTCCACCCGTGTAATGCCTGTAACCTCATCATACCCTTGCCAACTAGTGGATGTGTGATCTGCTTTGGTGAAGTCCCATTCTATCGTGTTGTAAATGTCATAAACACATATAAAGTTATGCAGAGCACAAAGTGCATGAATAAGACACCCTTGTATGGCAATAGGATACTCATTGGCATAGCACAGAATCTTAAGTCGCTTCTGTGAGACTCCGAATATATGTTCAATGACATTCAACCTGATCAAGATGACATCTGAGTGTGTCGATCATGTTTGTTCAGGCACCGGTCTCTCAGAGTCTTGCAGACGCTTGCCCTCAGGGTTGGAATCCCTGCAGTGACTATCCCGCAACGGATTTCCAGCTGGACCCTGCCAGGATGCAACGATTAGTGCTTACTTCTAATAATGTTCAGTTTCCGGGAAGAGAAGAGCTTTGTCCTGCAGTCATTGAAGTTGATTGCACTTCTGGAAAGATTATTCATGTGAGGCCAGGCAAGACAGATGAGATGGAATACTGGAAGTCTTGGATCTGGGCGACCTTGGCACCGTTTACTCTGTTCAGCTGCCCGCGCCACCGATTCATCCCATTGCGGCTGACGTTGATCATTGTTGTTGCATCCACACCTGGGAATGGGAGAGCTCGCTACAGCACTTTCAGTTGGGATGAGCCACTGCAGTCATACTCGATTTGTAGCAACAGGACGCAGGGGAAAGCAAGGAAGGCCAAAGAATGTTGTAAGAACAACCGGCACTGGAGAAGAAAGGGGGGGGCCACTTACCTGGAAAGGGGAACGGGAGGTCTGGAACAGAGAATGGACACAGAGGGCAGGAAAGGGGCGCTTATGAAAGGCCCAATCACCTGCAAAGGGAAAAGGGGACCGAGGTCAGGGACAGACAACGGTCACACATGACCGCAAAGGGGGTCAAAGCTCGGAGGGAGGTTTGGGTAGCACTAGGAATAGGACTTGAGTGAGGCAATGGCCCCGAGACAGTGGGTGTGATAGGTGTCTTGGTGTGTCCATTTGGAGATGGACCAGCTCGTGGGGATACTGTCGACGTGCTGTTGCACCCTTGGAAATGATAGAGCCGTTTGAGGTTGCCTTTGGTCTTGGTGGAGATGTAGGGGCTGCGGAAACAGAGGATGTTGACCGTCGGAGAAATGCACGAGCCAGGCTTGCCACAAACCCGTTGTCCACGTCGCAAGCTGACAAAGAGCGAAACACTCACTTCCGCCTGCCACCATACCCAGACGACATCGGTTGGAGCACTGCCGATCTTCAGCCCAGAACCCGTCCACACGCTGGTCCTGATTTGGATGCTTGCACCGCCTGAATTAGTGTGTATTCTGGCATCCGTTGAGCTGCCACTAGAAATCGGCCTAATATGGGGTCGAGATGGGGACTTCCACACGCGAACGGGGTCAGTTATGCATAGAATTCGAAGTACAACATAGCGAGGTCATAGCATGAGGTATGTCAAACACTACATATCCATGGAATGACGATGTCGGAAATGCACCATCCTTCCCAGCGACAACACATCTTGAGCCATCTTCGGATGCGTGTCAAGATTGGATTTTGGGTGTTAATATCGCATGTTAGTGGCGAATGCCCGAATAGCATGTGCGATCTAGCGAATCACCCAGCAAACAGTACTGAAGAGGTAAGGGTTAAGAAGTAAGAGGGTTACTCGAAAGGAATTCGCCCTGATCTACAGTCATAGCAAAATAGCCCATGGCACTTGACAATGTAACGTGCAAGGTGTCATGGAAAGGTTGTCTAAGTGGCGATAATCCTTTCGCCGGTGAAGGCACTCCTTCAGAGCCCTTCACTGACAGCACAGAAAATAACTCGAAGGCTAAGGTAACGAAGATGAAGTATGAGAACTCACCAGTGATGCCTAAGTCCTCTTCTGGTCGAAGATAGAAAACTACAGGAGAAGGCTCGAGACGATGATCACAGCGAGGTCGAGTCTTCACAAGATGGACATATGATAATTAAACTGGAGAATATACATGCGAATGTAGACTACTTATACTGAATGCTCATATGGTGGCCCCTATGTATGAAAACACGGCTTGGGACCTGCATATACACCACCCTGCACGGACTCTTCGTCTGCTGGGTTGGTCCCACATGACCTACGGGTAGGATGCCCCACGAATGCATTCTGGCCATAGGAACACCCAAAGGGGGTTGAGTTGAGAAGATGATGGGACCAATGATGAACCATCAATCCGGGTAAAGGATGTTGATCGTGTTTGATGGCGTGCCTGCTGGCGAATGATACGAGTAGCGAATGGTCATATGGTGAATGTGGCGAATAGCGAATGGAGAATGGAGCGAAGATGAGCAAACATGGAAGAGTGGTGAAAGGGAACACAGGGATAGCTGGGTACAAGAAATAAACAAGTCATGACAGCCTGCACCTCCTTGCAATTCATGATAGGACCAGTGGTGAACCATCAATCCAGGTAAAGGATGTCGATCGTGTTTGATGGCATGGCTACTGGCAAATGATGCGAGTAGCGAATGGTCATTTGGCGAATGTGGCGAATAGTGAATGGAGCAAGGATTGAATGGAGCGAAGCCGAGCGAACATGGAAGAGTGGTGAAAGGGAAAACAGGGATAGCTTGATACAAGAAATGAATGTGTTATGACAACTGTGTAGTGAAAACTTCAGCGAAGCTAATTTGTCCTGCGCTGCAGTGGTGCGAGTCCCATTGAGTCCAACCTGCATGGAGGCTGCAACTGACACTATCCGAATGCATCCTGAGCATGTGGGTCTGGCGTGCTGGCAGGAATGATGCGAGTAGCGAATGCGAAAGCAGTATGGCAATGAATATTTTGGCAAGATATTCACTGGTTCAGGAAGTCGTTTGCTGGTTCGGGAAGTCATTCGCCTTGTGCTGAGGGATGATTCGCAGAATAAACGAATCATGACACAGGTGATGCGGGTGATGCGGGTGATGCGGGTGATGCGGGTGATGCGGGTGATGCGGGTGATAGTGGAAGTGCAGAGATGTGGGTGATGTGGGTGGTGCAGGGGAAATAAAAGCTTCTGTCACCCGCATCACTGCATGCCATGTGTTCAAGGAAGGGTGCAGTTCATGGTGTTGGTTTTGGCATGAGAATCAGCATCAATCCATGCACCAACTGTCATGGTCTGGGCATGAGGATGTGCCTCAGTAGCAGCTGTGGGTCTTTGGATAATGTAGAGACTTCTGTGGCAGGTGAAGTTGACATGTGTTGCCAGGGAGCATGTTATCCTCTGTCAAGTTGCTGTGAATTTTCTTTGAATGGTGATGCAGATGCAGGTGACAGAAGCTTTTATTTCCCCTGCACCACCAGCATCACCCGCGTCACCCACATCACCCGCATCACCCGCATCAACCCGCATCACCCGCATCAACCCGCATCACCCGTATCAACCCACATCACATGCATCAACCCGCATCACCCACATCACCCGCATCACCCGCATCACCCGCATCACCCGCATCACCCGCATCTCTGCACTTCTGCTTCATTCATGCCTTCTATTATTTCCCCCGCATCACCTGCATCTCTGCACTTCTACTTCATTCATGGCTTCTATTATTTCCCCTGCATCACCCGCACTCTGCACTTCCACTTCATTCATGGCTTCTATGATTTCCCCTGCATCACCCACATCCCTGCACTTCCACTTCATTCATGGCTTCCATTATTTCCCCTGCATCACTCACATCACCCACAAAGTGCAGAGCTGTAGGAATAGCATAGTCATAATATTTGACCAAACTGATTGGTATACTGGTGTTGACACTAGCTGCTGGTACAGGGATAGGACAGATGTGTACATTTACAAGTACCTTGAATGTGTCATCCAACCTTTACAGTGTTCAGCTGATATTGAAGACATAGCAGTGTGAAGGAATAACAAAATAGCCATCTCATCTTTGCCATCTACCGCTTGCCGAAATTCTGCGCCATGGCGGCGAAGGTATGCCTTCAGGTAAGAAAAGGCCTCCTCAATCGGGTTCATGTCGGGGGAGTATGGCGGTAAGTAGTAGAGGCGCACACCACTGTATAACAGATATTTTTGAGAATACTTGGGAAATTTGTTAGGATTGCTTACTGTTTTTGGCAAATTGCGGCAACCTCAGGACCATGGTGAATGGCGCAGTTGTCCATCACCAAGACACTGTGCGGCTGGGGCCATGGGTTCAGATATGGCATGAGGTTCGTGATGAATGTCAGGAAGGTGTCAGCATCATATGATCCCTTGCGGACATCGGCATAAATTATCCCCTCATCACAGAGGGTGGGTAGAAGGGAGTACCTACACTGATGTAAATATTAGAGGAAAGTAAGACATGGAAGGAGACATACCCAGCACAAACCTAGCCTTTGATCTTGGTCTTTTCCCTTTCTGCGCCCATCCGTTCAAGCGATATGTGGTGTGGCAATCGATCCGGCTCTCATCAATGAATACAAGACGGCTGGGGCTTCCGTGACCAATTCGGAAACGGAAAACCTGTCGGAGGTCTTCATTTCGCTCCGCAGCAACCTTTAACAACTAACGAGGGAGTAAATAAGTTGAAGAACCAAAGGACATACTCGTTTCCATGTGAGCCCGAGTTGTGTCATTGTGTCCCAGAGAGTGCTAACTCCAACAGTTATTCCATATAGATGCTGCATGACACCCTGTATTTCGTTGAGGTAGAGGTCCGGGAAGTGTTCTACAAGCCGAATTAGGAACTAGGAGAGAAACCAGATAAGAGTCAGCGTAATCCGGTATCATCAAGGTTCGCTGCTTGCTTACCTGCATTTCCTCAGGATCCATGATTTTTCTCCTTTTACCCTTCTTGCCGGGTTCCGGTGGCATAACCTCACCGGTAGTGCGCCATAGTTGCAGAACGCGTTCGACGACGTGTTGTGACGTGTTGAGATCCACTGTGATATCAGCAATCTTCTTTTCGCGTGTATACCTCTGATATATAACACGTTTTTGTAGATCCTCTGAGTACGTTTGTCGTTGTCGTAGGTGTTCTGGGATGTATCTAGCCATCGATGGCACAAGTACAACATGTAACGCCTGTCACGTGACGTGGTCACGCATGATGTCATGACATCATGCCGGCAAGACTTGCAGATGAAGAAATATAGTGTCACATCATTGTAATTAGAGTATATATAGAGGTTATATTATATTTAAGTCCTTAAACCTGAGGCTTTGGCTATGTAGAAGGCTAAAAAGGCTGGGAGAAGGCAAACAGACATGCACCCCTCCCCCCTTCCATAACCTGGAGATTACATCATTGTTTTCTATTTCCAACATTTATACATGTATATTACTATAATCTGAGAAAGTTACAGACCTTACTGAAAGAATTTGAGTGCATAATGATGCATATAAGTGAAATTATCCAAATATTCAATAACTCAGAATAAGCCAGGTTTTGTATATCAGAGGGTAGCTACTACATAGTACAGAATATATACAAAGTACCAGCCCTTAATCATCAATTGCTGTGGAGATACAGCTTGATCTTTTCGAGCGGCACTGGGTGGCATGTATTTCAGACTCCGCCCTATGTACCCGAAACAGCTGTAATGAGGCGCGCTGCTCACGTGATCACACTGGACTCAGATTGTTATCACATTTGCTCAAGCGGTGCGTTCGGCTGAAATGAAAACTCGAAAATGCAATGCCGGCGCCGAACGGGTTCTGAGGTAGTGTATACCTATCTAGTGTGTCTTTCGCTGCCACTGGGAATTTACAATTATCTTTAGTTCGTCATTCGCTTCTGTAACTGGATAAACCCTTGAAATATGCGATTACAGTAAGGCTTGGGGCGTGTACTCATAGTACGCATGGATTTCAATTACAGTAACGATTAAGTTGGGTACGGGCAAAGAAGGCTAGCTTCCTTGCCATATGTATCCAATACAATGAGTCATTTCTCACCCTGTCATCTATGCATATTTCTGGTAAAGATGCGTGAATGTTGCCGGGTATCGACTCACCACGCCTCAGATATATCATAGATCATCGCTGTCCCACTCAGACTCACCCTGCCAGTGCATTTCAAGTGGTGCACCCTGTGATGGTTTTTTTTTTTTTTTTTTTTTTTTTTTTTTTTGTATCCAATTTTACGTCTATTGGGGCATTGCCCTATGTTAGATGGTCAATACATAGGCTTGGTCTAATTCTGGTTCCTCCTCTCCTTTCGCCCTCTATCTCTGCTTCTGCTCATTGGGTTAGACCCTGAGTGTGTCCATGCCGGTGCGGGCGAGGTGGTTGTTGCGCGAGATGCAACGTGTTGTCGTGCCGCTTCCTCCTCACTTCCTCTCATCTTCCTGCCTCTCTGGGAGTATCATGTCTCTGTAGGGCACCTCGAATCGTTGTGTGTCGTGGATGTACTTAAACAAATGTTTCATCGCTTTGGGCTTCCCGAGGACTGTTTTATCAATGCCGCTCCCCTGCGCAATCCTTTCTCCATCTCTCTTCTCTGTGTATTGTACGCCGGGCACCTGAATAAATAATGGTGTACTGTTTCGTTCGCTCTCCTACAGGCCAGACATGTCGGTGAGGTCGCTTTGCCGATCTTATGCAGGTGCTTGTTGAGTCCGATGTGTCCCGTTCTCAATTGCACTAGCTGGCTGGCATGCCGCCGCAGCATGTCTTTGGTGAGCTTGGCGAACGTTACGGATGGCATGGACGGGTCAATCTCATGTGAGGTTCGAGCGCGTGGGGACTTAGCGAAGATTTCTCTGGCTCTCTGTTTGATCTCCTTCTGGTGTCGCTGGATCTCGACCGTCTTGCTGACAGGCAGCACTCCCCTACATTCGATTGGGATGAACCTCTCCTCGCTAGATTCTCCTCTCGCGGCTCTCTTTGCCTCCTCGTCCGCTCGCTCGTTGCCTTCCACGCCCTCGTGCCCCGGTACCCACCTCATCACTATGGTCGTTCCTGGTTGCTGCTGTGCGACTCCTTCGATCTGTCTGTGAAGGGCATTGATTAGGTACTGTCCTGGGGTCGATTTCTCTTTTCTAGTGGTGAGGATTGCCGCCTGATTGTCTGTAGCGATGACGTATTTTCGTCCCCTTTCGGTGTTGAGTAGCTTGGCGCCCATTGCAGCTCCCACTAGCTCGGCCTCGAAGACCGTGTGCTCCTGGTCCGTTCCCATGTACAGTCGGACTGCTGTGATCTCTCTCCCTCCTCTGTACAGTACCGCCGCCGCTCCTACTCCACCCTCTATGCTCGAGCCATCTGAGTATATCACGACATCTGCTGACTCCGTTCCTATCTCCTCGATCGCCTGATCTTTGTTGCACGCAATTCGGGTCTTGAACGCCGGGGACCATTTGGGGCCATAAACAACGGTGTGTATTTTTTCCATTCTGTGAGGCTGAATTCCAGTGGCCTGTAGGATCTCGTGGAGGGGTGTCCTGTGCCTCTTGACGTATCATTCGGCTGCTTTGCGGACTCTCGTTGCGAGTGGATGGGTGTCAGGTAGGCAGGCCAGCCGTATCGCTGCTCTGTGGATCATTTTGGTGACTAGCAGTGGGAACAGCAGTAGGTTGGCATGTGCGTCGAGGGTGTCGGTAGCTGTTGTCCTCAAGGCTCCTGTTATGGTGAGTGCCGCTTGCCATTGGACTCGTGCTAACTTGTTGATATGACCCTTGGTCCCCTTGGTGCGTTCAGGTTCTGGGATAAGGAAGACGTCAGCCGCATACAGCATTCGAGGGATTGCAACCGCTAAGTAGTATTTTCGCATGTGCTTAGCTGTAGCCCCTCTCGTCTGCTTTGTCATTCTCTTGTACTGGTTGATATACGCGTCGCCTTTTTTGAGCGCGTGGTGCACCTGTTGTTTGAATCGCAGCTCTTGATCCATGACGACACCGAGGAACTTGTGTGTCTCTGTGGGTTTGACGACATGCTGGCCTATTCTGATGGAGGGTCTCGGTGCTGGTCTGGTCTTTCTGGGTCTTGTGGGGTCTTTTTCCCGTCGCCTGGTAAGTCCCATTAGGCCGAACCTCTCTCGCGCTGTACGACCTCTATGAGGTCACTGTTGTAGAACTGGTAGGCTATGGCCGAGAGGGGGCACCCTTGGTCCATGCCCGCGCTATCCGCCTTGGCTCTGTAGCGTAATCATCAAAACTCAGCATGGTGACCCTTCCTTCCACTTTTCTGCGAATCCATCTGGTGTACTCAGCTGGTATTCCTCTTCAACGCATGTTATGGATCAATCGGTCGAGCACTATGCTGGGGAATGCTCCCTTGATGTCCAAGTACAGCACCCCCAGCACTTTGCCCCGCCGCCATGCTTCCTTAGCGGCTCCCACTACATAGTGCAGAGCATCGGTTGTTGCGCATCCCGGTCTGCACCCGTAGTGGTTATCTGGCAACAGGAAATGCTTCTCCGCCATTTTCACTAGGTCTTCGGCAACGCAAGCTGAGAGGACTTTCCCTAGTGTGTCTAGCAGCGCGATGGGTTGGTATGCTCCAGGTATCATGTAGTCGGTCTTCCTCGGTTTGCGCAGGACCCTTGTAATAGAGTCTCTCCATTCGGCCGGGTATGTCTCGAGGCTGAAGGTCGCTCTAAATAAGGGTCCTATATATGGGAGTAGCACGTCAATGGTTTGTTTTAGCACGATGTTTGGGATACCGTTTGCCCCGGCAACTTTGAAGGGGTTCAGTTTATCAACCGCTCTTCTTATCTGCTCGTCGCTTATCGGTTGGAAGTCGAATGCTGGTTCGGGGTACGTGTGGTTTGCTTGGGTGGTCCCGCTGTTTGTGCTTATCTGTGGGAAGAAAGTCTCGAACAGTACATCCGCTTTTGTCTCGTTTGTGTCAGCTAGCCATGTCGAGCCATCCTGTCGAGTACTTTGCAGTGTGGGGATCCTTGCGCTCCCGCCATCTGACGCTTCGGCTGTCGCGTACTTGTGAGCCATCCAGAAAATCATTCCAGTGATCCCGCTTTGATTTCTCGATTGCGCTTGCATAGTCGTTCCTAGCCCTCTTGTAACTCTCGTGTGCATCGTCTGCTGGATCGCTGCACCTTGCGTATGCTCTTCTTCCCAGCTTCCTAGTTTCCACCCTGATCTGTGTTAACTCCAGAGACCACCATCTCTTCATGTATGGTGAGGGCTTGCTGATGGGGACCACCTCTTTCACTGTGTCTGTCATGGTGTTTGTCAGTGCTGAGAGGTGTGTGGTGAATTGGTCTGTGTTGATTGGTACTGGGTCGCTGATGGCGGCTTGGATCCGCTGTTCGAGTTCCTTTCTGAAGGTCTTCCAATCGACCTGGCGGAAGTTTGCCTTCGGCGAGTGTGAGCTGGTGTGCATGGAGAGGTCGATGGTCGTGTCGATTGGGAAGTGGTCACTCTTCGCTGGCTGGTCCTCTGGCTTGGTTTTGCAGCTGACTAGTATATCTAATAGTTCGGCGGACATAAAGACGTTGTCTGTCCAGGTGAGGTTGCCCATCGACATTGCCTTGAGCATGGGTACATTTTCCGGCAGGGCCATCTGCAAGTTGAGTTCGGTGATCACGCCCAGCAGTGTCTGTGCCACGTCAAGGTTGGAGCGGGTGAAGAGGTGGGAGTTTCGCTCTTCAGCCCCACAAGGGATGGTGTCTGTTAAAGTCTCCAACCCATATGGTGCCTATGATTCACTCCTCCTGCTCTTGTCCGGCCCTTTCCCTCTCTCTCACGTGTTTCTGTATATCTCGGATGCCGTTAGAGTGTGTACAATCGCAGTATAGATTATATATGAGTACGTCACCCGTCGTGGTTTTCAGTTTTATCGCGGTTATATCGGGCGTTCCCACGTCTACTTCCTCCCAGGCGTTGGTGATTATCTTCTTGCTGACAAGGATCATGGACCTCGTCGTCTCCCCCTTACCTCTATAGTGTGTTTTCGGATAGACTGAATACCAATGTGGCGTGGCCCTGGCATTGCCAAGGAAATCAATGTATGGTTCTTGTATTGCTAGTATATCGAATTGTTTGGGTGTGCACTTAGCTAGGAGGTCCGAGACTGCAGTGAGTGATTTATTGGTGTTCTGTTGTCTGATCTTTAGGTGTCTCGTGTTGTATCGGTCGTTACTCATTGGTGGTGTAGGTCATCATGGTCTGCTCTCTGGTGACGTGTGTTCTGGTTGCCATTGATGTTGTATTCGTCGAGTCTCGTCTGTCTTGGCGGTATGTTTGTCCATCCTTGGTGTTACGACCGTTCATTTCCGATTTCCGACCCTCAGTTCCGCCATACATTCCGCCTCTCCAATAGTTCCGCCACACGTTCCGCCCCTCCGACATTTCCGACATTCCGCCCCTTGTACATTTCCCTTGTTCTTTCGACTCTATTACTCGGACCCACCGGACCCACCTCGCCATCCATCAAAACCATATATCCGGTCACCCTTGTAGTTCGTTGTCAGATATGTTTTCCCGACCCCTTGTTCTTTGCCATTGTTCTACCTTACCCTGAACCCCCCTTGTAGTCCCATTGTTCCCAATTAGTTAGTTCCCACACATTGTACTCGACTTCCGCTTCCTCCGGAATTTGCTTAGTACAACACCATTACTTGTTGCTCTGCGCTTTGTATAAAAACCCCCTCATGTATGTCTGTTATTCTGCAATCAGATAATCACCTTCGATACTTGATTTCCTTCGCTCCATCTCCTGTTCTTAGCACAGCGAGTCTAGCTCGATCTCAGTCTCTCCGTCTTCCGCTTTCCGCCTCAGTTCCGACTCAAGTTCCGACCAAACCTCTGGTCCAGTACTTTCCGACTTCCGGCTCATTTCCGAAATACCTAGGACGATAGTTCATTGGGGGCGCAACCTATAAGTTGAAGCCGCTGTCCTTTCCAGTTCCGACTTAGTGGAAATCTCGATACGTAACACTTGGTCGTTGTGTCCTAGCGGCGGGTTGCCTCCTCGGTGCGTGTCCTGGTAGTTGTCTCTGTTTTCTCTGTCGAGTGGTCTCTTGTTAGCAAAGTGTGGATATGTATTGTTTCTGGCACTCAATCTTGCAAGCATTTCGCTCGCGTCTGTCACATCTCCCGCGCGTCCCTGCTGCTCCCATGTCCATGGGTCGTCGCTGGGGAAATACTTGTAGGTGTGCTCGGGATCTGCCCTTTCTACCGCGGCGCAGGCTGCCGCGAAGCTTGGGCATGTCCTGTCCCAGGAGGCGTTCCCGGTTGCGTTACAGTTTACGCATCTGAATCGGTCGGGGTCGGTCTCCTCGCAGTCTGCTGTTCTGTGGTCTTTCGCGCATGTGCCGCATCTGTTTGGCTCATTGCACTCTGCGGCTATGTGTCGGGCGTTGTGCTTTTGACATTTGAGGCATCTTCGTGGCTCACGCTTCATTCTCCTGGCCCACGCTCTTTTGCCTGCAATTATGAGTCCCTCTCTGATGCTTTGGTTCGCGGCTTCGACCGTTGTGAACTTGGCAATCACGTGTGCTGTTCTCTGGCCCTCTGTTCAGCGTTGGATTGGCTTTATCCATCGAGTGGATATCAGGGTGTCAGGTGGGAGTCTCGAGTCCCGTTCGATCCTTTTGATTTCTGCTAACGCTTCTGGTGAGTGGCTGATCGGCACATATTCGACCATGACCGATACTGCTCTGTCCTTGATTATAGCGGTTCCGCTGAATTTTTCCAGGAACGTCTTCCTGTGGGCTTGTATCCACCTGGCCGCCGCTACATCGTTTAGTTCGAAGACGATGCCGCCGTTGGTCAGTTTTTTGGCTCCCAAGAACTGGATCTCAGACTCGCTGCGCGGTTCTTCAATCTGCGCGATCGCTTCATTTGCCTTAGCCACCAGTTCTTGTTCTGTGAGCTCGCTTAGGGTGTTGCGTGCCGCTTCCGGGTCTCTGTCTACTAGTACCTGCCTCTCCTTGGCCTTGGCTTTCGCTAGGTTGTTTGGGTGGGAGAATGGTACGTTGCCCTTGAGCGCTGCTGCGTATGTGGTGGCTACTGCGTCTCCTCCCGTTTCCTCTCCCGTGCGTACCTGTCTGCTATACGAGTCCTCCACCTGCTGGTGGGCTTCCTCCGCAGTGGCTTTAGCTACCTCCGTCGTGCTTTTGACTACTTCCAGCGCCGCGTCTATTTTGTTGAAAGCCAGGTCCAGCTGGTTTTCGATGTGTTGCAGAACGGCGCTGCTGGCACTCTTTGTCGCCTCTTCCAACATGAGGATAGCGACTGATCTAATCCCCTCCTGCAGCGGTTTTCCCGACGTACTGTGAGCTAGGGATAGTAGTATGTAACTCAGCTGCTCTATTGTCGCCGCGTCATCCTTCGCTATGAAGCCGTTTCGATCTAGGAAGTGTCTGGTCTGGTCTCTGCCACGAATGCTTGCTCCAGGCTCTGCCAGGAGGTCTGATCTGGTCCTGGTGTTCGCCTGCTGGCTGCTGGTTCGCGTTCTGGGTTGTGACGTGGCGGATGGGGGGGGGGGGGGGTCTGTACTCGGCGGCATGTGCTTTTTCTCGGCTTCTTTTTTGTAGAAGCGTGGATCCCGTCGCCGCGGTGCTGCTACGAGGCTTCCTGGAGGTGTGGGTTGAGTGTGTGTGTGATGGATATTAACCGAGGAAGGGGTTTTCTAGGCTCGGCCAGGAGTCGAACACACGCACGTTGACGAACGTACCTGCAGGAGACGCAGCACCTCCAGCTCAAGCTCATACTCCGGGATTCGTTGTCTGTGTCGCTGATTCGCGGACTGGGCCCACATGTTACGGTAAGTTGTCAGGGATGGCGAAATGTAAACCTTTGGCAACGCGCGACACACCTCCAGGTGTGCGTTACGCTGCATCTGTGCCGGTATCCTCATAACCCATGCATCCCTATCATCCCCATCCTGCCCCGTGCGCGACGCCTACGAGGCAGGACTGGTAGTCGCGGGTGTGTAGACCTGTCCACACTGTTGTTGATTTTTGTGGACCGGGATACAGCTGTAGTGCTTTGTGCAGTGCTAGTAGTGCTTCTGCCCCCGTCCCCAGAGCTGTCGCCTGAGTCAGAGCAGTCTGTCTCTAATATCACTCGTGGAACACTTCCTCTGGTGTCCTGTAACAGTGGAGCGATGTATGACATGGGCCACCAACGCTGCTCCCTCACGGAAAAGAATACTTTTCTCTCACTGAGACGATGCGGGTGATCCTGCACGGCGTAGGGAGGCATGCCTGGAGCGGGATCATGGATGATGGCGGGGACCTATCAGACGGGTATTCATCCGTGGTCGTTGATTGCGAGTGGTGTGAGGAGCGCTTGTCCATGAGATGAAGGGGCTGTGAGGAGACTCGTTTATATAGTGGATGTACAGGCTCTTTGAAATAAGACGCTATTCTCGGCAGTCGTGTGAGCGGTGGTCGCCGTCGCCTTGGGACTGTGGCGGCCCCTGCACGTTTCGGCCCCAATCAGATTTCGGCCCCAATCAGATCCGCCAGCGTCAGTTTTCATTTTCGGAGCCGATCAACGAGTACACCAGGACCTACAATGAGTCACGTCCATCGACGCGGTCAACTACCCACGCATATCACCCATCTCAGCCTGATGCGTGTGGAAATGGATAAAAGGAGGCAGCGTGTTTCCCAGCTCAGTTCCTGCACCACCCCTCCTTCATCCCACTCCGGGCCTTCATCTTACGCCACCCCCACCGTTTCATCTCACCATGCCGAATGCATCCCGAAGGTCGAACCGCCGCTCTTCCAGCAGTGCCGCGCCTGCGGCGGCGGAGACCGACGTGCTCATCGTGACCATCGAGGACGATCCGCAGACGGCCAGTACGAGTACGTCGGGAGGCGCCGCGCAGAGGACGGTCGTGCTCCCGAGGGAGCTCCCGGGATACCCGTACCGTGAGGTATCTGAAGCCGCGATCGCGGCGATCGAAGGGGAGCTCGGGGACATGCCCGTCGTGTTTTTTCAAGATTTCATGAGGGAAATGGGCGACAGGTACGTCGCTGCGCGTGCGCTGCTTGCCACGCATCTGACCGGACATTTTCAGCCTGCTTCTAGCTATCAACGGCCTGATAACAAGAACATCGATCACGGGGCCAATCCCACGCGAGGTGGAGATCACCCTCCCCGACACGTTGGACGTGAGCGACACCCCGACGCACGTCCTCGCCATCTGCCCCTCCACGCCCGCTGACCAGCCGGGGTCTATCACGCTCCACCCCGTGCACGCCCCGGTGCTCGTCGCGCACTGCGCGAACCTCGCACTCCCCCTCGGGGGTGTCCGCCCCCTCGTCCTCGAGGCGCACTCCCCGAACCTCCCACTCCCCCCTGCGGGCATCCGCCGCCTCGCCCTTCCCGTCCACGCCATCCGCCTCCCCAGCCCCCCACCTTCCACCTTGTCCTACCTTACGTATACACAGGCCGCCCGGAGCCGCTCCTCATGGCGCTCCTGCCGCTCTCTGGGGGCATGTCGTCTGAGGCGCCTCATGCATACAGGATGCGAGTCGTGGAGATGCACACGCTCCCGGAGTTGCTGGAGTTTGCGTATACGGTGCAGGGCGTGTGGGACAATGTGGGGACGCTGGGCGTGTGCGACGACACGCTGTCGGAAGTGGTGTGGTGTGCGTGGGTGATGTTGTTGAAGATCCTCGAAATGAAGATGGAGGCGCAATGAGCGTTGAGCGATGGACTAGCCCGGTTTGTAGTTAGTACGAAGTACGCGTAAACTACGATGAAATTTATAGGAGATTTTTCCATGTACAGAGTGTGTCCTGAATGAAGCCGGGACTCGTGCTTGGTGCAGTTACATTCATTATGCAACGCAAAAGTAGACGGATCGATCCACAAGGTTATATATGTAAAGAATTTCCCATGTTGTGTGGCGAGTGTGGCCTCACGTGACGCCCAGTCCATCGATAAGTAATGTTTACCCGTGGTTTACGGCCACAGCTCTCGTAAATCCCGACGTGACACTTTATCTTCCTCCGTCCGCCACCGACGCCAACGGGTTCCTTCCGGTATGGTCCACCTGGTGCCCACGGCGAGATGCGAGCGATTGCCCAGAATGCGTACAAAGGAGCACAACACGGCGTGGATATGAAAGTGCCACGAGGATGGCAGCGTCTCCCCTACTCAGCTCGAGCGCTCGCCATTTCAACCCTCACCACAACGGCAGCCCTCAAGATGTCAGTAATAAAGCGCTAGCGCAGTCATCAACTACCGGATGTCTCCCTCCAGTTGCATTCGAATCGGCAACGGCGACAATGCCTATTTTGTAGCTTGCATTGTATTCCACCAGATCATCGCCCACACCGCGAAGATGAACGTTAAACAGTCGAAATGTGAGTCGATGGGTGGAGCGGAAGCTAGTAACCCAATCACTTGTCTTGCCGTTGCCTCACCAGTCCGTGATCTCGATGGGTATGACACGCAGCGACTTCCTACTCGTCGTGAGCGGCTCGGCTGCAAAGTGCCGTGCCTCTCCCGCATTGTGATATGGTTTGTTTTGTTGTTTGCTATGTATAAACCCAGCAGAACTACTCCGTGGTGTTGAGGAAACGTTCGCTTGAACTCCTGGCAGGTACCTTTTTTTTTTTTTTTTTTTTTAAATCCATTGGTATCTATTGGGGCGTAGCCCTATGTAAGATAATACACGGCCATCATATCTACTGCCTCTGTACATGGTGTGGGGGTGCAAGTCATGGACTGGTGGTACGGTGGGGCGAGTCTCGCGTGGAGAGCTTACGCGTGGAAGTGGTAGGTAGGGGTCTGGCTAAGCTAGCTGTCTCCCGTCCGGTTTCCCCTCCCGACGGCCGCTTTGAAGCGGCCTGTGGCATCAACCTACTTTAGCAAGTGCCTTGTGGCGTTCGGGTCAGACAGCAGGGCAGGGAGGGAGTGCGCGTCCCGAGGGAGGGCGTTGCGGAGGGCGCTGCGGTGGGGCTCGTGCGCGGGGCATCTCATGAGGAAGTGGAATACTGTCTCTGCGCCCCTCAGACATGCCGGGCATGTGGGGGTCTCCCATTTTCCAATCTTGTGCAGGTGCGCGTTCAGGGGTGTGTGGCCGGTGCGTAACTGCACCATGATACTCGCATGGCGTCTGCTGAGGGGGTTCACCAGTCTGCGGAACTTAGGTGAGGGGACAGTGGGGTCGATCAGGCTGAGCTTTGCGTATCTTGGCGAGCTCTAGAACCTCTCCACGTTCTGCGCCCTGGCCTTAGCCTTGTGTGTTTTCCTCAGGGCTGCGGTGCTGGTCGGTAGGGGGCGGCGCAGGATTGTGGGTAGGTCTCCGGGCGCGCTGGGCTCCCCCTGGGCTGCCTTTTTTGCCTCTACATCGGCAACCTCGTTCCCAGGGATCCAGGAGTGCCCCGGGACCCACCGGACTTGCAGTTCCGTTCCCGGGTGTCGGTGGGACAGCGCACTTGCCTCGTCATGCACCATGTCCACCAGGTAGTGGCTTGGGGCGGGCCTGGAGAGTTCGGTGGCCTTGATCGCAGCCTGGCTGTCAAGCCCTATTGTCATGCCTCTGGGCGCCCGTTCCCCTCTCAGTAGCTCCATCCCTAGAAGCATCCTGACCAGCTCAGCCTCGTAGACCGTGTGTTCCTCCGCCTTTCCTAGGTAATGCCTCAGGGTTCCTGCCCGCCTTCCCCTCCTGTACAGCACCGCCGCCGCCCCCACTCCCCTGTCAATTTCTGACCCGTCCGAGTAGATCTGTAGCTCCACCGCATTCTCCCTGTCCTCTCGTGCTGCCCCCTCCTTGTCCTCCGCCACCCTTGTGCAGAACTTCTTTGTCCAGCCTGGCTCCTTCCACACTGCGCTGATGGTCTCGACGTCTCTGGGGTCGATGCCGGATGCTGCCATTAGCTCATGTAGGGGGGAGCGGTGGGTCCGGACCCCTCTCGCGGCTCTCCTGGTCGGGCCATGGAGCGGGTGTGTCTCAGGGAGCGCCGCAAGCCTGACCGCTGCATTGTGGCATATAGTGTTGAGGAGGAGGGGGAGCGGTAGCATGTCGGCATGTGCGTCAAACGTATCCGTGGCCGTGGTGCACATGGCGCCAGTTGTCTGCAGTGCTGCCAACCTCTGGACCCTGCCAAGCTTGCTCATGAACCCGATAGAGCCTCTGTGCTTCTTTCCCTTTAGTGCCCTGTACATGGGTGTGCACCATACGTCGGCGGCGTATAACATTTGAGGGACCGCTATGCCATAGTAAAGCCATCTGATGTGCCAGGGAGGCAGGCCTGAGCTGGGCTTGGAGAGCCGCCTGAAGTGCATCACCCAGTCCGTCCCTTTTCCCAGGGTGCACGCAGCTTGTTCTTTGAAACGCAGCTCCTGGTCCAGGAAGGCCCCCAGGTATTTGGTCGCTTTTGATGGGGAGATTAGATGGTCGCTGATCTTCAGGGAGTGCCTCGGCACAGGGATGGTCTTCCCGCGTTTGAAGGGGTGCTTCTTCCTCCTTCTAGTGAAGTCTACCACTTTCATCTTGTCGTACTCGAAGAAGGAGTTGTGGGAGATTGACCATTCCGTGGCGCCCCCCTCCCTGTCCATCATGTCCCGTATCTTGGCGTGTGTGTCTGCAAAGGTCTTACCTGTCGCCAACAAGGCGACATTGTCTATGTAGCCGGGGGCCAGCTCCCCTTTCCACTTGTTGGCAACCCACACTAGCCCAGCGTTGTAGAAGAGGTAACAGACGACGGACACAGGGCACCCCTGGTCGCAGCCATCATTGATGCGGAGTGGGCCTGAGGTGAAGTTGTCGAAGTTGATGGTAGCGCTCCTGCCTGTCATTTTTCGCCCCAGCCAGTCCGTGTACTGCTTGGGGATCCCGCTGCATCCCATGTCGTGGAGCAGCCTGGCTGTGGACACACTCGGGAAGGCCCCTTTGATGTCCAGGAGGAGGGCGGTGGCCATGTGGCCGTGGCGCCATGCTCTCTTGACGAAGTCGACCAGTAGGTGCAGGGCGTCTGTGGTCGAGCGGCCCGGGCGGCTGCCAAAGTGCGTGTCTGGGAGGAGGCCAAGGCGCTCTGAGTGAAACATGAGGGTCGATGCTACGTAGGAGGAGAGGATTTTTGCAATGGTCTCCATGAGGGCGATGGGCCGGTACGCCTTCGCCACTGTATAGTCAGGCTTGCCTGGTTTTCTCAGTGCTAGGATCTTCGACTGTTTCCAGGCCTCGGGGTAGGAGGCAAGCTTGAAGGTAGCACGGAATAGAATACATGCATCACAGACAATTCTATCGCCTGTGGAGCTCAGTTCAATGCCCAATATCATGCCACAATTTAATAGATGTTGTAGGGACTTCTGTGAGATGTGCCCCATTTTTTGATGAATTTCCATGGCAGACAAACACATATGGGCTTGAGCCCTTGGTGACTGGAGGTCTAGTCGATATAAGCCATTGACCTTCGGTGCTTGCATCAATACCTTTCCAGTAGTGTTAGATATTGTGCATTTCTGGCCACCGAGTCGAATATCGTAGCCAGCATCATCACACCGACCGATCCCCAGGTGTGGGATCAGTTCGGCACTGCACTTCATGAGAACAACGTTTGGGATTCCGCTTGGTCCTGGGGCTTTGTACGGCTTTAGCCTCGCGATTGCCTGGAGGATCTGTGCGTCCATTACCTCCTCATAGGTAAAGGCTGGGGGAGGGTACTTGTGTCCCGGGTCGACCTGTGCCTCTTCCGATGGCTTCGGGAAGAAAGCTTCATGCAGCAGCTCGCTTTTCCTCTGGTTGTCTCTGGCTTCCTCCTCCTCCCCTCCTGTCCCTCTGCGCTTCAGCGGCGGGATCCGCACCTTGCCTCCGTCTCCCAGGGGTCCCGAGACTAGTCTACTGACATCCCATATCCCTTCCTCCTCCATCTCATCGAGCCAGGCTACCCAGTGGTCCCGCTTTGTCTGCTGCAGGAGCTCTGCATACTGTGTGCGTCGTTGTCGGTGGATGGCATGTATCGGGTGGGAGGGGTCGTTTCGCAGCGGGTATGCCATCCTGGCCAGCCATCTCATTTCCGACTTCGCATCTGTTAGCTCCCTCGTCCACCACCTTTGCAAGTGTGGGCAGGGGCATGACATGGGGACGGGTGTCCTCAATTGTCTCCACTATGGCTGTCACCAGGGCCTCCAGCCTGTCTACCAGCTCCCTTTCCGTGGCAGGTACCTTTTCGTGGCATTATGCCACATCATATATGAACCAAGGGCAGACCTTAGGTCTTTGTATAGCTTTGCTTGCTGTATAAGAAAATTGCGAGAGATATAGCGTGCCCCTTCATGCTTTCTCAACCGGCGCAATATTGTGGACTAGATATCTTGCAACATTTGGATAATGCGTCCCTACATCAGGGAAAGCGGTTACGGCGCAAAACTGTACATAAGCTGATACAAATGAGTTCAGTGCCCAAGTTGTAGAGTCCCACCTCGTCGAACTGTCCCGCGACTTTGACCTTCAGCTCCATAATAGACTAGAACACATACATCGAGGAGGTCGGAAAATATATCATTCATGAAGCGCTGAAAAGTGGTGGGAGCATTGGTTAGACCGAAAGGCATGACAACCCACTCAAAAGCGCCGTAGCAAGTGCAGAAGGTGGTTTTCCACTCGTCACCTTCACGGATGTGGACAAGGTGATAAGCGAGCCAGAGGTCAATCTTGGTGTAGATCTTTGCCCTGCGGGGAGTGTCGAGGAGGTCAGAAATGCACGGAAGCGGATATTTGTCCTTCTTACACTGCAGGCATATAAAAGTTTTCTTGTCTGAAAAACTGTTGAAAACACTGTAAAAATTTTCCAAATATTTTAGTGTTTTTTTATGTAAAAGAAAACTATAATAAAATTTTGTATTTTTATTAGAATTTGTTGAGCAAGAAAATTGTAAAAAAATTCAAAGTTTTTTTCAGGATTTTTTATGGGTTTCTTTGTGTTTTCACAAAGAAACTTATAAAAAGACATAAAAACCCCTGCAAAAAACTTTAAACTTTTTTACAATTTTCTTCTCAACAAATTCTTACAAAACACAAAATTTTGTTAAAGTTTTTTTACATTAAAAACACTAAAAAAATTTGAAATATCTTTACAGTTTTTTGAACAGTTTTTCAGACCAGAAAATCTTTATATGCCTCCAGTGTTAGTGAGGGCATTAAGTCCATGGAAATCGACACAGAGGCAGAGAGATCCATCCTTCTTTTTGACGAAAAGGACTGGAGCGCCGTGCGGAGACAGCGAAGGGCGGATGAAGCCCATGTTGAGACGTTCATCAACGAACTCGCGGAGAGTCTGGAGTTCACTTTGTGAGAGGGAGTAGATTGGTCCAAGGGGTGGAGAAGCTCCTTCTTCCAAATCTATCTTCAAATAGCAAGGTTGATGTTCAGCGGGTTGATTGGCTTTGGCCTTATTGAACACATCCGGGAAGTTGTGATATTCTTCCGGAACTGAGCTCATATCGACCAGAGCGGAAGTTGAGGTGGAACGAGCCTTGACTGTAGCTGAATCAGAGAGGTGAAGCTGGAAAACAGTCATATCTTCTTGCTGTTGCAATACGCGGAAAGCAGTGGCGGAAACGAGTGCAATTCGAGGAGCCTTGAGGGACGGAGGTGCTAGAGCGGGACCGGAGTGCAGAACTGAATCCACAAGCGGAGTTGCAGAAGAGGCTTGAGCCATCTTTGTGGACAATGTTGGAATAGACGGAAGGTGATCCGGGGTATGGAACTGTATCTGACCCAATGCCCAGTTAATCAACGGATTATATCAGGTGAGCCAATTGTGTCCTAGTACAGCGGAACAGCTAGCATCTAGCGGAGTAACGTAAAACATAACTTCATGGTTGTCCTCAGTAGCAAAACGGATAGACAGGTCTACAACTTGTGATATTGCCGTGTTGGATGACCCGTCGAAAAGGTGGAGCGGAATTGTCGGAATGTTGTGGGTCGGAAGCTTGTGCTTTAAAACAAAGTCGGAATCGAGGAAACAATGAGTCGAACCAGAGTCGATCAATGCTGTAAACGGGGGTGCGGAAATTGTGTCGGAAGTGAGCAGAACTGAGAGGGAGTCGGAGGATGAAAGAGCGGATGCGTTGAGTTTAACCTCATTTGTCGCACAAATGGGGTCAACACAGCCCTCAGCTCGTGCGGAGGCCGGAGGACTGCTGACTATTTTTTTGCATCCATAGCGGGAGTCGCTTCGGATTTCTCTTCTGTCTTCACTGCGCGGCCCTTGGCCTTAGCAGCGGAAGTGGAAGCTTGGGTGCATTCGCGAGCAACGTGACCTCCTTTGCCGGAAAGGTCGGGAGTGCTTTTCCTGGCATTGGTGTTAGAACCAGAGGCCTGGTTGTTGCGTGGTGCGGAAGTGTTGTTCCGGTTGCCAGAGTTGGAGCCGGGACTGTTCTGTAGAGGACAGGAATTATAGGCAGTAGGTATGGGCTTGTTGCTCAAAAGAATAGACTAGAAATTAATTCACTCTCTCAGTGAATTTAGTTGTCACTGTAAGTATATTATACACTACCTAGAAATTAATTCACTACAGAGGATTTCTAGGTCAATAAATCGAAAGAACACTAGACTAATTTACTTGCCTCTCTCAGTGAATTTAGTTGTCACTGAGAGAGGGGGAAATCTGTCTCACTGTGCATGTACTACTACCCGGCCCTTTAGCGCCCAAGAGCTCGCGCGTCGAAGTCGTTTCAGACTCCGCTGGGTGCGGCCGCTTGTGAAAGTAGGAATAACAAGATGAAATGGAGAGATAGGGAGTGAGTGGAAAATTTCGAAAATAACCAGAGAATGGATGCATGATACAAGAACAATATGAGAAGAAATTGAGAAACCACACAACGAATTGGATATATTATGCTTGATTTTGGTGCAGGAGCATAAATGCACCCAACACGCCCCCTCAAGCTTAATATATTCCGATTTGCTCGTTGAGGATCTTCACTCTAGGACTAGGAAGTCCTTTAGTGAGGATATCTGCCAACATTTGTTCGGTTGGCAAATAAACGAGCTTGGCTTGTTGATTTTTGATTATATCTCGAAGGAAATATAATCTGATGTCAAAATGTTTGGTTCTCATGTGTTGTTGAGTGCCATACGTGATGGCAATGGCTGATTGATTGTCTGAGTAAATTCTGATGGGTCTGTTCAGTGGTTGGAATATTTCAGAAATAAAATGGCGCATCCAGAGAGCCTCTTTGCCCGCATGGGTCAGGGCGACGAATTCGGCTTCAGTTGATGAGAGGGCTACTATCGATTGTGTCTGGCAACTCCATGAAACAGTGCCTCCATCAATCTGAAATAAGTATGCCGAATACGAACACCTATGACTCTGTGAACCCCAATCCGCATCTGAATATCCCATCAAGCCGTCTCAATTTCTTCCAAGTGTGAGCTTGTAATGCTTCGTGCCTTTCAAATATTTGAAGACACGTTTGACTGCATTCCAATGTGTGCCACCTGGATTTTCGAGGAATTGCGAAAGCAATGACACCGCAAATGCAATGTCAGGTCGAGTGGCTACAGCTGCCCACATCAGTGATCCTATGGCTTGCCTGTATGGAAACTTCAACATGGCTTTCTTGCCTCTTTCTGTAGAAGGACACTGGTCTTTTGATAATTTAACAGCTGGATCAAGGGGCGTAGCATAAGTCTTTGCATCTTCGAGATTAAATTTCTTGATGATCTTCTCGATGTATGCAGGTTGTGAAATTGCAATGGTTTTCTTCTGCCAGTCTCTTTCGATTTTAAGATTCAATAGCCAATGAATCTCGCCTAGATCTTTCATACTGAAGACCTGAGCAAGATCTCGTTTGACTTCGTCCAGGACTGACTGATTCTCAGCTGTGATGGTGAGATCATCCACAGCTGTTGCAATGAT
>WHVA01000515.1:0-76396 GCA_015179125.1 Gautieria morchelliformis | reverse complement strand
TGGAAGGCGAATAATGGCGTTCCGTTTTACCACGAAGACTCGCGTTCAGCCAGGTACGTCCCACCAATGTCTCACCATTCCAGGTTAGCTAAACTAACTTACGCTAGTATATGAATGTGCTAGATGCAAGGCGGGTTGAGGATGATGTCAAAGTTATTCTAAAACGGGCCCCCACTACTACCCAAGAGTTACCCATTGCTCGCTATCTTTCTTCGGAGGCGTTATTGTCAGATCCCCGAAATCGCGCAGTCGTATATTAGACGTGATACCCTTACCTGGAGACGATGAATGGGCTTTACTTGTCATGCCATTCCTCAGACAATTCGATGATCCCCATTTCCAATTTCGGGCAGAATGTGTAGAATTTTCCGGCAAATGCTCCAGGTATGATATAACCTCGTCTTTGGCAGCACTGTTGAATATTTCCGCAGGGACTAAGAATTCATGCATGAACACAATGTGGCCCACAGGTGAATAGCTTACATATCCCATTTGATTTTTGATCTCATGCTCGCGTTTGGGTAGAGATGCATGTCATGGAAACATCGCAATGGACTCGAGCAGACTGATCCCAAAAGGTTTTCATTTTACTTCCCAGTGGTCACATACTGGCGTCCCGGATCCCCCTTTATATATACCACTCGCTTAGCCGTGGCCCCAGTAGATTATTTCTTCATTGATTTTGGCCTCTCTACACGGTTCGCAAGCTTCGAAGACAGGCATCTAGTGACAGGCATGGCAGGCCAGAATAAAACGGTGCCAGAACTGTCATATGATATTCCCTACGACCATTCAAGGTGGACATTTACCACTTGGGAGGCTTTTTGCTGAAATAGTCGAGGTGTGTAGCCCCTTATCGATATATAGTGTTTTTTCTTACAGACACAGGATTATCATCGTCTTGGCATATTCCAGCCCCTTGCGACTGCCATGATGCACCAAGATGCGTCGCAACGACCTGACGCATCTTTCGGCCTCGCTCAATTTGAACGCATCGCATCTGGACTCGGATCTCGGGAACTGAATTCGCGAGTGTTACTGTACAAGAAGTCGCGCTACGCACGGATGTGCAGGAGGATACGGGAACATCTGGCGTACTGGGTTTGTTTGACTTTTTCTCCCTCTTTTCCAAAACCTTACTGTTGTATTACTCTCAGGATGGGATGAAGAAGCAAAAAGATCTTTGCTTCGAATGCCGTTTCGGATCATAATTCGACGAAGAACACAGAGTCAGAGAAAAAAAGTCTTCCAAGGCTAGTGCTACAACATACGGCGACTCAGGGAGCAAGCCAGTGGTACCGTTCCGCGAGAAAACAATGCCATGATGTTTGGTGGTAACGTCTCTTTCTGATTTTGTTGTTGTAGCCCTTGAAAACAAATTGATTGCAAATATGAGCATTCTCCAGCTCCACGTAAGTAGGCAGAGTCGCTAACGATGCCCTGGGCTTGCTTCCCAATTGAGCCCCTACGAGCGGCTCGATGTATGAGGGACATATGGTAAGGTGCGATTGGTTGTGTGGCCTCGCCCTTGAACGGACGCGCCGGAGAAAGTGTTCCGAGTCCTCGCTCCATACATCTCCCACCGTGCCTTAGGCTGAGCCGATGCGGGAGACTGCAGCCTGTGGTGGAAGGTATACTCAATCTGACCTCCCGATAGTACCATTTCCGACTAAATACCCGCGCACATGTTCCACGCGCTTTAAAAGTTCCCTCTTTCAATGTTTGGTGGCTGCAGCCTCAGCATAGCTCCTTCACTTATGACTGTCGCACAGGCAGTCTCGTAGCTTGACCCGTCGTTACTAGACTTCCCATGGCCCGACTGGTGGGACTGGTTCGGATAATAATTTCTGTGCCGATAATGACCTCAACTGACCTACCGTGCTCTCACCGCATATCCTTTGATAAAGACCCTATTCTTCTCTCAAATGCACCATGCCTATTCTCTAGCCTGATTCCCGTAGGCTATTTGTTCATTGTTTCTTGGATGATAAATTACTGTCAAGCTATTACCATGCTCTCGAAATTTGAATATATGTCCATTCATTGCATGTATGGTTCTGACTATGGCACGGCATCATGAAAGGTCCTGAGTTTTCGATCTTATGGTTTCCCAATGGTTAATCGAATGCTACATATGTATCTATACCACACGCCCCACCGTACAGAATAAGGAATCATTGTTTGGGATGAACATAACTAGAAGTCTAGATCTGGACAATGCCCACTAACAAATGCCACTTTTGCACTGCGACATTGGTAGTTGGACTATGTGTAAAATTCATAGAATGTTTCCAGGAGAGGCGCCTCCAACTCACCCTTTCAATGGTGTGCCACAACGGTAAGTAAGCCCATTGAGGACGAGTTTGAGTTTGATGTTGACTTGTTTCGACAAGAGGCAATAAATAGTGACCTCAAGCTTACTGGAAGAGTTGAACAAGAAAGGCAGGGAAAAACTTTGAAGTTGTATCCTTCTTGATAAGGTTTGGAGGGACACTCACCTACAGCATTGGCTTTAGTTATGCAATAGGTCAGAAGATGAGTCCACATGAGTCACCGGTAAGTAAGATAGACGACCAAGATAGAGACACTAACTTTAACCGCATATATGTGGCAACCCCCGTGCCTCCAACAACTAAAACTGCTCCCTTAGTACAATTTTGTACTAAGGGCTCACCATTTTAGCCTGGTCAATACTCAAGGCTTGGACCTGCCCGGCCAACTATGACTTCTATCAAGGTCACTTTCCGACCATTTCCAGGCCAACATGCAAAGATGGTGGCCCTGGAACTGACACAGATCAGAACAGAGGTCTGCTGGCTTGGAAGAACAGCCTACAGGAAGCGGAGCGACCCAGATGATCTGGCCCATGCACAGCATAAGTCGAAGAGGAGCACCTATGCCACTGCCATCAAAAAATCCAAGCACAAGCATTGGGAAAATTTTCTGGAGGGAGTTGACCAGAAGACCATATGGACAGCCCACAGGTACACCTCAGCAGATCCCACAGATGGTGGCAGCACCAGGGTCCCCATGCTCATGACAAAGCAGGCAGACAGCAGCATGTGAAGGGCGGAAACCAACAAGGACAAAGCCAGGGTGCTCTATGATACATTCTTCTGAGAACCAGGAGATGAAGCAGACCCCCCAGCCACATATCCATACCCCACCCCTGCTTTTGACTTCCTGCCAGTCATGGATGCACAGATCAAGTGAGCAATTGAGAAATTGAACTCCTTCAAAGCACCCAGACCTAATGGTATCCCCAATATACTATGGAAACAGTGTGCTGACACCCTTCTCTGTTACGTATCGAGATTTCCACTAAGTCGGAACTGGAAAGGACAGCGGCTTCAACTTATAGGTTGCGCCCCCAATGAACTATCGTCCTAGGTATTTCGGAAATGAGCCGGAAGTCGGAAAGTACTGGACCAGAGGTTTGGTCGGAACTTGAGTCGGAACTGAGGCGGAAGGCGGAAGACGGAAGGCTGAGAGAGAGACTGAGATCTTGCTAGACTCGCTGTGCTAAGAACAGGAGATGGAGCGAAGGAAATCAAGTATCGAAGGTGATTATCTGATTGCAGAATTACAGACATACATGAGGGGGTTTTTATACAAAGCGCAGAGCAACAAGTAATGGTGTTGTACTAAGCAAATTCCGGAGGAAGCGGAAGTCGAGTACAATGTGTGGGAACTAACTAATTGGGAACAATGGGACTACAAGGGGGGTTCAGGGTAAGGTAGAACAATGGCAAAGAACAAGGGGTCGGGAAATCATATCTGACAACGAACTACAAGGGTGACCGGATATATGGTTTTGATGGATGGCGAGGTGGGTCCGGTGGGTCCGAGTAATAGAGTCGAAAGAACAAGGGAAATGTACAAGGGGCGAAATGTCGGAAATGTCGGAGGGGCGGAACGTGTGGCGGAACTATTGGAGAGGCGGAATGTATGGCGGAACTGAGGGTCGGAAATCGGAAATGAACGGTCGTAACAGTATCTCCCTTCTAAGGTCGAGCCCCGCGAGACCACAAGTCGGAATCACGTGACCTGTGAACAAACGCGTCGGAGTTTGTAATATAGGCGGGAAACAAGACGCGTCTTCTGTTTAGTCCATCATGAGCACTTCAGTCGACTTCTCCAAAATGACCAGTGCTGAGATGAAAGCACACTTTGCTGACATGCTCGCGCAAAAGGAGTTGGCCGAAAAACGCGAGGCCGAGGAAGCGGCGCGGAAGGAGAAAGAGCGTCTGGAGGAGGAGCGCAAAGAGAAAGAGCGCGAGGAACAGGAGCGTCTGGAACGGGAGCGGAAAGAGAAGGAGGAGCGTGACCGCAAACGTCGCGAGGAGGAATCGCGCGTCCGCGAAGAACAGCGGAAACGGGATGCGGCCCAAGAGGCTGCGGAAAACAAGGCCGTGGCGGAGAAAACGGAACAATCCCGGGTGAGTCGGAAAGGTTCTGAGCCTCATCCCGAGACTGACTGAAAAAAACTTGGTAGAAAATAATCGTCGAATCCGATTCCGAACCGGAGTCGGAAGACACGGCGGAAAACACGCCGTCTCCTGAGGGGAAGGGAAAACAACAGGAAGTAGTTCCTGTTGTGAACCTTGTGGCGGATCGGAAAAGGAGGGCGGACGAATTTCAACAGGCCAGGAAGAACAAGATGGCCCGCATTGTTGACCTCCGGGAGTTGGGGCCGGAGAATCCCGCGACCCGGAAACGGAAGACAAGGGACGGGGAAGAAGAAAAGGCGCCCTGTGACACCTGCGAGGTAAAAGGACTAGAATGCGTCTGGTCAGAAAATCCGCGGGAAACCGCCTGTGAACGGTGCCGCGACAAGAAGAGGCGGTGCGTCGTGGACGGCTGTTCCGCGAGGGTGGAGCGGAAAAGGCGGAGAGTCGAGACCGAGGGGCCAGAAACCCCTAAGTCGAAACCAAGGTCGAGCGGGAAAAAGACGGCGGAAAGGGTTCCGGCGACCGGGAAGGCTGACATGTCGCCTCTGCTCGACATTGCAGGGTGTCTGAGGGGTATCCGGAGATCCCAGCGCGGGATTCGGAATACGCTCGAGGAGATGTCCGCGGTTCAACAGCAACAGCTGTTGAGCTTCCAGAACCAGATGACGGTTTTGTCGACGGTTGTGGAGCAGATCAAGCGGGAGTTCCAGTGGCGGAACAATATGCTCCGGGAACGAATGGAGTGGCGGATGCAGGAGGAGGATGGTGTGGAAGCGGGTCCGAGTCAGGTGGTGGATACGAGGGTGGAGACAGAGTTGGTGAGTGTGCCGATGGGGCATGCGGAAGAGGGTGCGGAAGCGGAGAAGGAAGAGGCGGAGACGATGAGGGAGGAGTAGGGGTCGAATAACTTGTAACATAGTTTCTTGAAGTGTCGGAAATCATAATGGAAAATTAGTCGGAAATGTGTGTGACTTAAGAACCGTAAGAAATGGGGGTATCGGAAGTGGGGTCGGAATTGACTAGGGCGCGGAAACGGGGCCAGGCTTATCAGGATATGACTTGTGAAAGTCAGAGACGAGGTCAGAGGCGTGGTCAAGTTCCATGGCGGAAATCCACGAAGTCTCTTCGTCAGTGTTTTCATAGCCTGCCCACTTGACTAGGTACTGGAGTTGGCAGCGGTATCTTCTGTCGAGCTTGGAGTTGAGAATTTCCGAAATCTCATATTCCGGTTCTCCGTCGATGACGACTGGCGGAGGCGGAGGTTGTTCTCGATTCGGAATTGTATTCGGAACTGCTGGCTCAAGCATAGAGACATGGAATACCGGATGTACTGCGCGCATATTGTCAGGAAGTCTGAGGGTGAAAGAACGACTGCCGGCCTTAGCGATGATCTCGTAAGGACCGAGGTATTTCTCAGAGAGCTTCTTCGAGGGGCGAGTGGTGCGGAAGTTTTCAGCTTTGACAAAGGCTTTGTCGCCTATCTCGAATGCCGGTTGCGGGAGGCGTTTCCGATCGGCGGAAGTTTGGTATCTCTTCTGGGCAGCTGTAATGTTCTCTCGGAGGTGCTGGTGAAGGTCGTCAAGTTCCACAACGAAGTCTCGGGCTCTTGCAGAGGCGAGGTCGCGTTCAGGGTGGATGGCGAGATTCGGGTGGTAGCCCTTGTTGGCATAAAAGGGTGAAATTCCGGTGGTAGCGGAAGGCGCGTTGTTGTAGGCAAATTCCGCGAGCGGAAGAAGGTCGGACCAATTGCTATGTTGGTAGTTGCAATAGACGCGGAGATACTGCTCAAGGGTCTGATTAGTACGTTCCGTTTGTCCGTCTCCTTCGGGATGATATCCGGAAGTGAAGTGGAGCTTCATGTCGAGAGCCTTTCCGAGGGTGCGGAAAAAGGATGACACGAATTCGGATCCACGGTCGGAAGTGACATGGGAAGGTATTCCGTGCTTGGAAAAGACGTGGAGCACAAAGAGCTGTGCGAGCAGGGCGGAAGTGATGGTGTCATAGGTCGGAATAAAGATGGACTGCTTTGTGAGGCGGTCAACGATCACTAGAATGGTATCATAGCCGGATGACTTAGGAAGTTTCTCAATGAAATCCATGGATATCGAATTCCACGGTTGTTCCGGGATCGGAAGTTGCTTCAGGAGGCCATAGGGTTTGTGACGTTGAGGCTTGGCTCGCATACAGGTGGTGCATGACTTGCAGTAGTCTTGGACCATCGTGCGGAGGAGAGGCCAAGTATAGGTACGTCGGATTATGTCGAGGGTTTTGTTCTGGCCTTGGTGTCCTGAGAGCGGATGATCGTGGCTTTGCTGAAGCACGCGAAGTCGTAGATCGTTGGTGTCCGGAACGTAAATCCGGGACTTGTACCGGAGAAATCCGTCGGAATCGAGGGACCATCCAGGACTGGTGGGGTCATCGAGGTGGGCTGCGGAGGTGGGGTCGGAACGGAGTGCGGAACGGATGTCGGAATGGAGAGACTCGGTGTCCATAATAATTGAGGCGCGGAGTAGCGGAAACTGCAATGCTGTGGCACGCAGGGACGATGCCAGTTGCTCAGTAGAGAATACTGGGCGGAAATTGTGCGGATTAACGCTGGCATAGTCGCTACTTCCCTCTTTTGGGTAGACGTCCCAACGTCTAGTGAGCGCGTCGGGTTTTGCTCCGAGCTTTCCGGGGCGGAAACGGATCACCATGTTGAACTGTGAGAGGTATTCAGACCAGCGGACTTGACGGCGAGTCAAAATCTTAGTGGTTGCAAAATACTCAAGGTTCTTATGATCCGTTACAACGTCGATCGGATAAGTTGGACCTTCGAGGTAATGTCTCCAGATTTTGAAGGCTTCGAAAATCGCAAGTAGTTCCTTATCGTGGACGTCGTAGTTGAGTTCCGGGGCGGAAAAGGTGCGGGAATGAAAGGCGATCGGATGAATTTCTCCGTCGTCGGGTGAAATGATGGAAAGAATGGCGGCTAGCGCGTAGTCAGAAGCGTCGGTTTCGAGTACAAGTTGGGCATCAGGAATCCAGAAACCGAGTATGGGAGCCGTGGTGAAGGCCGATTTGAGAGCTTCAAATGCGGAACGGCATTCCGGTGTGAAATTCCATGGGGCACCCTTCCTGGTGAGACGCGTGAGCGGAACAGTAATGTCGGAAAAATTATAAATGAAACGCCGGTAAAAGTTGGCGAAGCCAAGGAAGGACTGCACATCCTTAACACGTCGGGGTTCCGGCCATTCTTGAATTGCCTTGACCTTGTCCTCTGCCATGGTAAGACCTGTTGGAGAGAGGATGTAGCCGAGGTATTCGACCGTGTCGCGATGCCATTCGCATTTCTCTGCTTTTGCATAGAGATGATGTTTGCGTAGACGGCGGAGTACTTCGCGGACATGTTCCCGATGTTTTTCCGGTGTGTCGGAATAGATGAGGATGTCGTCAATGTAGACTAGGACGCATACGTCGAGGAGGTCGGAAAATACGTCGTTCATGAATCGCTGAAAAGCGGCGGGAGCATTGGTTAGACCAAAAGGCATGACAGTCCACTCAAAGGCACCGTAGCGGGTGCGGAAGGTGGTTTTCCACTCGTCACCTTCCCGGATGCGGACAAGGTGATAAGCGTGCCGGAGGTCAATTTTGGTGTAGATCTTCGCCCTGCGGGGGGTGTCGAGTAAGTCGGAAATGCGCGGAAGCGGATATTTGTCCTTTTTAGTGAGGGCATTGAGTCCGCGGAAATCGACGCAGAGGCGGAGAGATCCATCCTTCTTCTTGACGAAGAGGACCGGAGCGCCGTGCGGAGACAGCGAAGGGCGGATAAAGCCCATGTTGAGATGTTCATCGACGAACTCTCGGAGAGTTAGGAGTTCACTTTGCGAAAGAGAGTAGATCGGTCCAAGGGGCGGAGATGCTCCTTCTTCCAGATCTATCTTCAAGTCGTAAGGTCGATGTTCAGCAGGTTTGTCGGCTTTGGCCTTATTGAACACGTCCGGGAAGTCACGATATTCTTCCGGAACTGAGCTCATGTCGACCGGAGCGGAAGTCGAGGCGGAACGAGCCTTGACTGAAGCCGAATCGGAGAGGTGAAGCTGGAAAACGGTCGTATCATCTTGCCGTTGCAATACGCGGAAAGCGGTGGCGGAAACGAGCGCAATTCGGGGGGCTTCGAGGGGCGGAGGTGCTAAAGCGGGACCGGAGTGCGGAACTGAATCCACGAGCGGAGTTGCAGAAGAGGCCTGAGCCATCTTTGCAGAAGACGTCGGAATAGATGGAAGTTGATCCGGGGTACGGAACTGTATTTGACCCAATGCCCAGTTAATCGACGGATTATATCGGGTGAGCCAATTGTGTCCTAGTACAACGGAACAGCTAGCATCTAGCGGAGTAACGTAAAACGTAACTTCATGGTTGTCCCCAGTAGCGAAACGGATAGACAGATCCACAACTTGGGAAATTCCCGTGTTGGAAGACCCGTCGAAAAGGCGGAGCGGAATAGTCGGAATCTTGCGGGTCGGAAGTTTATGTTTCAAAACAAAGTCGGAATCGAGGAAACAATGAGTCGAACCGGAGTCGACCAGTGCTGTAAACGGGGGTGCGGAAATGGTGTCGGAAGTGAGCGGAACAGAGAGAGAGTCGGAGGACGAAAGAGCGGATGCGTTGAGTTTAACCTCGTTTGTCGCACGAATGGGGTCAACACAGCCCTCAGCTCGTGCGGAGGCCGGAGGACTGCTGACTATTTTTTTGAATCCGCAGCGGGAACCGCTTCGGATTTCTCTTCCGTCTTTGCTGCGCGGCCTTTGGCCTTAGCAGCGGAGGCGGAAGCGCGAGTGCAGTCGCGAGCGACGTGACCTCCTTTGCCGCAGAAGAGGCAAAGGTTGTTGTCCATGCGACGCTGGCGTTCTACAGGGGTTAGTTTTCCGTCTTTCCCAAGTTTGTCGGAAAGATCCTGGGTGCTCTTCCGGGCATTGGTGTTAGAACCAGAGGCCTGGTTGTTCCGAGGGGTGTTGTTGTTGTTCCGGTTGCCGGAGTTGGATCCGGAACTGTTGTTGTTGTTGTTTCCGGAGTTGGTGTTTCCGGAATTGGTCTTCTTCTTGTCTTTATCAGACTTCTTGTCGGAAGACTTGTCATTCTTGCTCTGGGTGGATGTTTCGCGAGCAATCTCGGAGTGTCTTTCCCAGTAGCGCGAATCGATGGATTGAGCGAGGTTGCGGAGGTCGGTAAGGGTGGCGGGTTTTCCGACGCGGGCAATTTCATCCTTGATGCGGGATGGCAAGCCCATGTAAAACTGGCGTCGGAGTGCGGCTTCTCCCCATTGGACTCGAGGAGCGAGCTGCTGAAACGTGACGATATATTTAGCTATCTTATGAGTGTCTTTCATGCGAAGCTTATCGAGTTCGTTTTCCGCATCGGCTTCCATATCAAATGGTCCGAAGTTGCTGCGGAGTTCGGAAATGAAATTGGGGTAATCGTCGGCCCAGTCGACGAGAGCGAACGGATCCATGAGGGCGGGTTCGAAATAGTCGAGCGCCGTGCCTCGGAGATAGGAAAGGGCATAATTGACCTTTCGTTCGTCGTCGGGAAAGGCGTCGGGACGATCACGGAAATTGAGTTGAAGCTGAACCAGAAATGGCTGGAGCTTCTTGGGGTCGGAACCGTCGAACTGATCTGGTTCGCGGACCTTTGTCTTGGGGCGTGGTGGTGCTTGGGCCGGGCGCTGGAGTTGTCCGGCTAGCATGGCGATGGCTTGTGCAAGATCCGGAACTGGCGCGGGCGGAACTGGGTTGGCGGGAATCTGAGGTGGAATTGGAGGTGGAGGACCGCCGGGAGGACCGCCTGGGGGACCGCCGGGTGGGCCGCCATGAGGGCCGCCTGGTGGGCCGCCTGGAGGTGGTCCTGGTGGAGGTGGTGTGGTGGAGCTGGGCGTCGGAATGACGCTGCTGTTTGTTCGCCGCTGCTACTCGTCGAATTCCCGTCGTAGTCGGGATTGTCGTCGGGATTAGCGTCGGGAACTTCTTCGAAACGTTGCGGAAAAGCATCGGAAAGCTCATCGTCGGCACGAGAGCTGCTGGAGGGTTCCGCGTGCCTTGGTGCTGCGGATCTAAGATTGCCAAAATAAGAGAGAGCTTCGACAGCTCCTGCTCGAGCTGAAGTAGCTGTGGTACGAGGAGGCATAGTGATAGTTATCGGGTGGGAATCAGATAATACTGTTACGTATCGAGATTTCCACTAAGTCGGAACTGGAAAGGACAGCGGCTTCAACTTATAGGTTGCGCCCCCAATGAACTATCGTCCTAGGTATTTCGGAAATGAGCCGGAAGTCGGAAAGTACTGGACCAGAGGTTTGGTCGGGACTTGAGTCGGAACTGAGGCGGAAGGCGGAAGACGGAAGGCTGAGAGAGAGACTGAGATCTTGCTAGACTCGCTGTGCTAAGAACAGGAGATGGAGCGAAGGAAATCAAGTATCGAAGGTGATTATCTGATTGCAGAATAACAGACATACATGAGGGGGTTTTTATACAAAGCGCAGAGCAACAAGTAATGGTGTTGTACTAAGCAAATTCCGGAGGAAGCGGAAGTCGAGTACAATGTGTGGGAACTAACTAATTGGGAACAATGGGACTACAAGGGGGGTTCAGGGTAAGGTAGAACAATGGCAAAGAACAAGGGGTCGGGAAATCATATCTGACAACGAACTACAAGGGTGACCGGATATATGGTTTTGATGGATGGCGAGGTGGGTCCGGTGGGTCCGAGTAATAGAGTCGAAAGAACAAGGGAAATGTACAAGGGGCGAAATGTCGGAAATGTCGGAGGGGCGGAACGTGTGGCGGAACTATTGGAGAGGCGGAATGTATGGCGGAACTGAGGGTCGGAAATCGGAAATGAACGGTCGTAACAACGTGTGAGGACATGCTATGTGTGAGGACATGCTATCTACTGAGGTTATTAGCAGTTCAACCGCCTCTTTGGTCACCAGGCAAAACAGATCACAGAGATCTGACTTCGTACTATCCAGTCCTGGCATGTATAGCAGAGTTAGCTCACATGAGTGTGAGCGAGGGGCACCCAGCCCTCAGATACAAAGGGATTAATTGACCACTCCCTGATGGATCAATTGCCTTTATTGTCAAGCTTGGAACACCAATCAATGAAGGCAACTTGGATGGGAGCGATAGGTGGCCTGCAGCACCAACCGCAACTGTGCAGAGTAAAATGAGGACACGCATCACAAGAGAAGGAAATGTCCTGCCTATCATCACATCTGTCTGCCTTAGGACTCATGCTTGGGATCTACTCAACAACAACCAACGAAGGGACAGAGGAGCACATCAAATCTGACTGCACTTTGGGTCTTCCCCCATTTCTGATTTTGGTATTGTTTCTCACCGGAGGATCAGCTGGAATATCTATATAAAAGCATTGTCAAAATTAAGGATCCCCAAGATCACTATTGGATCTATTTCACAATGCACAAGGGCAAGGAATTGCTACTGGAATGTAACATGTAAACTGTTCACTTTTGACATGTGTCTGGTGTGCATGGATTCCATTATTTTGATGAGTCCTTTCATGGTGGATTTCCTGATGGCAGTCCTGTGTGGTTCCAAGACAGTGCAGTGACTCCCAAAGTGGCACATCAACTATGGAATGGAGCCACTTTTCTGTTCTTCGAGATGAAAGCCTTCTCAAAGCTTTGAAACCTGTGGATTATGACAATAGGTGCAATCTTATAATACCTGATGATTCAGTCAAGACCATTACCACTTTCATGTCTAGAGTTGCTGCTAGGACCATCACAGATGTAGAGAGGGAAGTCTGCATGTTCGTATCTGTGTACGCACACTACATACCAGGGAACACCCTACGCATACTGGGGTGCACTAGGAGAACTGCAGTGCAGGTTGCAGCACAGAAACACTCTATCAAAGCTCCTCAAGGGCCTTACGTCGGTATCCCTGCACCTTGGGCACCCCAGCTGATAATGAGGCATATGACCCAGACCTTTATGAAGTAGATGATAGGTATATATGAACATCCCATATGGATGGTGAAAATGCTTATAATCATCACACCTTGTGAGTATATACACACAGGGAGCACATGACATAAAGGGGGCATGGGAAACATGAGAAGAGGATATATTGTACATGGTACATTTTATTTACCCCAATGCATTTGACCTTACTGATGCATTTGACCTAAACTCCCATGCGAAGTGCGGGTACCCACCTAGTTTTGATATAGAGAAGTGTAAATTTTGTATCTAATTACTATACGTTTGATTGACTTGATAATATGTTACTGGGCAAGGGACTCTGCCTATGTTTGACCAATTCACTGTGTCATGTGGCATGTGACCTCCCAGAATGGTCATCTGTCACTGAGCGCCAACATCCAAGCGCTGAGAAAGCTGACAAATCATGTCACATGACGCGCCAAATGTTGCGGTTGGAAAATACAAAATGTGTCCCAAACAGTTCCAAAACACAAAATAAAGTATTTGGAAACAATTTCTTAGTCTGCACTTGTGTATAACTCAGCTACCCTGCATTATTTAGCTAAACCCTTACCTACAAATTCAAACTAGACATATTGAGAGACACTCCTAGGACTCAAATAAGTCAGAACTTAATGTATGTGGGTGGAATTGAGGATGTTGGAAGGCGGCTGCTACTGCCTGCTCGCTTACATAAAGGTTGCTGGTTCCTGGTGTCCACTATCTTAGGGCCGGTGCAGCACATAAGCTGAAGCCAAGTCCCACTCTGACCTCCCCATCCGAACCTCACTCTGTAACCTCAGACCTTACCTCAGGTTTCACTCCCAAGCTCCGTCAGCCTTTCGAAGGATCATATCGTAACATTATCCCTGTCCCCACCGCTTAGCATCAGCATATCCAGTTGGGCCCCTCCCACCCCTGACAGTCTTTCTGTCCCCCATCCCCACTCCCCTGAGCCAGGTCACGGTCATATCTGCAGCAGTATCGGGCCAATACATAAATAAACGCGCGTCGCAAGCAGATCGAAGGGGTAGTCGCACAGCAGCCGGCTCCCGGGACCGTGACGACGGACCTAATGCCAGTGAGATGGGCACGGGTGCGAGGTCACGAAGGGGTAGAGGGAAATGAAAGAGCAGATGAAGAAGAGAAGCGGAGAAGGCCACGAACGCCTAAGGGGAGTCAAAGTGAAGAGTGGCTCATACCCGTACTAGTAGAGTGCAGGGGAAACATGAAACATGCCGAGAAGCAACTTGAGCAAGCGGAAATCGGAAGATATTGGAAAGAGAAGCAGATCAGAGGCGACTCGGAAGCGAAGGTAGCACTTGCTAGCTCCCCGTTGGCGGGCGGGCGCGGGCGGGTGCCATGCATAAAGGTAGATCCCTCCATACCATGATCCCGATGGATGAGGCGGGCGGGCGCCGTGCATAAGGTAGATCCCTCCATACCATGATCCCGATGGATGAGGCGGGCGGGCGCCGTGCATAAGGTAGATCCCTCCATACCATGATCCCGATGGATGAGGCGGGCGGGCGCCGTGCATAAGGTAGATCCCTCCATACCATTACCATGATCCCGATGGATGACTGCGTTCGCCGAGCTCAGGAACGAGGATAACCTCCGCCGACGCGGCCACGTGAGCCTGCTCCAGCTTGCTCGTCCAGCTCCGACTCCGAATTATGTAATGGGTCACATTCCACTCTGGTTCTCCGGGTTCCTGGACAAACCACGTGCACTTGTTTGGGATAGGAAAGGTGGCCCGGGAGTCAACCCCTCTGCCTTGGCGGTGGCGTGCAGAAGAAGAGATGAGACTGTTCGTCACGAGGTTCCTGTGTAGCTGCACGACTCGGAGGTAAGTATGCCCGACAGCACGAAGAAGAAGGCTGACGGACTCGGAGCGAGGACTACGTACGTCGTAGTACGAAGAGGGGTGCACTGAAGGGCATAAAGACGCTGAGAGGCAGACTAGGACACGAGGCTGTGAAGCACCTGTTCAAGTACGTTTATGGGAATGGCGGATACTAGCTAGTAGCAGAGGTCAGAGTCGCGTGGAAGGCTCCGGCGTGGACCTGATGCATGGGGTGACTCGGAGCGGGGACGGCGGTTGGACGGTCGTTAGTTACTGTCTGGATATTGGGGAGGTGGGAGGCAGGCGAGGGACCGTCATGGACGGGGTGTGGTTGTCGCGTGTCCGAGCAACGTGTATCTAATCTTCTACCGTTCCGCTCCGGTCCCTACCCGATCTCCTCCTCGTCCCCCCGGCAGGCACTATCCATGCTCCATGCTCCACCGTGTATCCTCTGACGAAACCTACCACTTTATACCGTGACGTCATGACCACGGTTACAATACCAACATATAACGGTACGAGTCGTACCCAAAAACCTGTATATCATGATGACCGTACTTATGTACGGTGTATATACTGCTAGTATATAGTAGTATGGTTATCATGATATACGGGTACGAGTCGTACCCAAGTATCCGTATACTATCATGATTGTACTGTACTAGTATATAGTAGTACGGCATCATGATATACGACGGGTTCGTCCCCAGATAATATGTCATGATGACCGTGTACTGTGTACTGTACTAGTATATAGTAGGAGTGCATAATGATCAATGACCGGGAAGCGTCGATCCGGTATGCATGTTACATAATGTAGGACCGTCGACACGTGCACAGTACGAGCGACACCCGTCGCCACGGCCCACGAGTGGTCTCGGGCTCGGGGTGAGGTGATACGGGAGCTGGGTGAGGAATCAGGAATCAGGATGAGGTGATGATGGGAGGGGGGTTGATGGTGATTGGAGACTTTGATGGGAGAACTTGTTAATGAGAGGCGCACAGCATCTGCCAGTGATGCCGGAGCCCGGGCCTGGAGTCCAGAACTAGGGCTAGGAGTATGACTGGTGCTGCGAAGTACAGTGGACGGTGTGGGATATGCCAGTGGAAGCGGTACGGGCGAGGGCAGCGGTTCTGGTTCGACTCGGAAGCTGATGCACGGACGTCAAGACGATGGACACTACACACCCTTCGGAACCGGTGGTGGGGAGTGCAGTGCGGGCATCACTGAAAGGTGCCAAGGGCGCATTTGCACTTGCACTTGCTCTTCCGCTTCCGGCTGCCACTGATGCATGAAAGGGACCATCTACTGTAAACGACATGTATGATCTTCGCAGCTGCGGGCTGATGCAAGGGATAATCGTAATCGTGGATGGAGGCACAGGTGGTTACCGTCGTGCCAGTGCGCACGATGTCGAATAAGGAAGACCGCTTGTGCTTCATACCAGGCTGGGTAGGCTGTGCTGGGAAGAGTCGTACTTTATATGGAGTGCATCGCCAGCATCAACAGCGATCCCACCGAAGGGTACTAGTACAGGGCACCCACAATCAGCAGTCTATCCGTCTCCCGGGCAGTGAAGGGGGATCGAAACTACAAGCCCACATATAGACACCCGAGTTCAAAGGGACGTGCGGTGCGAGCGCAGTATATTCGAACAATTGGTGTAGATGCAGGTGTGATACCAATATCGACACCATTTTTGGCGCGATTATACTCGTTGCGAGTGGCAACCTGGCAGAAGGGAAGGTAGATCCTATTCATGGGTGGTGATCGCGAGGGTGTTCTCGTGCAGCGATCAGTACCGAGTGCGTGGCGAGCGGCCACCCGGCGCCCCGGATGGTGTGCGTGGATCATACGCCTCGTTTCACCGGTGCATGAACGTGCACCTCCAAAGCAGCAAGCGATCCCAAATCCCTGCGATCGCGCCATCGGCGGCATCGCGGCATGACGTCCGAGACGCGCCCGAGACGCCAGGCACGGCCCTCGGGGCCCGTCCCTGGCGCGTGCCGCTGCGCTGCACATGCTGTGCCGCGCCACCACGTGATACCCCTGGGGCTCTTCTTTGTTCCAGCGTCGGAGCGCGTTTCGCTCTGCGTATCTTCTTCTCTTCGTCCTGTCCTTTGTCCTCGACGCTGCTCGACGTGGTGCCCATCGTCCGTAACGAGGACAACGGAAAGAACAAGAACAACCATCTCCAGAATCGAGATCGAAGTCACTCGAGTTCCCAATTCGGCGGCTTCGAATTCGAAGCCCCAGACCTCCCCTTTCACTGCACCGCCCCACGGATACGTTGGACGTTTACGCCCGCCTACGTGACATACATACCAGCTGTGAAGCAGTGCCCGTTGGCTATTTATCAAGGGCTTCTCTAGTGCGACTTTGGAGGACGTACCAACCCCGGGCACACGATACACGATAACCACCCAACGAAGCGACGAGCAAGACTCGACGCAGCCCAGCCCATCCTCTACCCATCTGCCATGCACCCCACACCCTCGTCGCACATGGCACCCACATCCGTGCACTCGTTGTCCCCATCCCCACCTCCGCCGGCGCCCACCCCCGCCGACCCAATGTCATCCTCATCCATCGTGCCCCCAGCCTCGTGTGCTGACCCGTCTGCACCGTTGGCGTGCCCCGTGCCCCGCCGCTGCCGCAGCCGCTCGAACGCGATATCGATGCACCGTCCGCTCGCCGCACCGGAGGGTCTAGGTCAGTACCGTGCCCGTATCTCTCCCACAAGTAGATGCTCACACACCCCGTCTGCGCTGCAGCACCCGCCTGTGCACCGTGCATACCTTGTGCACCCGGCGGCGCGCCCGCGCCCTCGACTGGGACGCGCGCGCCCAAGCTGACGCTGCATATCCCCGCGCGCCCGCGGAGCGCGTTTGCGCCTGCGCGTGCGGCGCCGGCGTCCAAGTGCGCGTACTCGTCCCCCGCCTGCGACATGCCCACGCCCACGCCCTCGTCCTCGCCCTCTTCTTGGTCTTGGTCCTCTTCCTCTTCCTGTATCTCGAGCTCCTCGTCCTCGTCCTCGTGCTCATCCTCCTCCACATCCTCCGACTCCGACCCAGACTCGCCCCCCTCTGAGTCTCCTTCATCTCCATACCGCCCGCCCCCGCGCCCTGCATCATGCCCCCCATACGCCCGCGCCCCCTCGCCCTCCCCCAGCCCCTTCAAACCCAGACACAGACCCAGACCCAGACCCAGACCCACACCCCCCGCCACATCCTGCGCGCCCAAAAAGTCCTCGCGCAGACGCTCCTCACGCGGCGCTTCGCCGCGTCCTCGTCGTCCGGCATGGGCGCGGGCGCGTTCCCGTGGGCCGCGTTCGCCGCGCGGGGCGTGTGTCTGCGCGGGGGGCAGAGTCGGCGGCAGGGGCAGGGGCAGGGGTGGGCGGGCGCGGGGCGTGGTGCGGGTGCGGGTGCAGAGGCGCGTGGGGAGGGAGAGGGCGAGAGAGACGGAGAGGGAGAGGGCGAGGAAGGGGGCGATGAGGAGCGGGGGAGGGGGTATGCGTATGGATATGGGATGGGGAGGAGGTATGTCGGGAGTGGGTTAAGGGTTGAGGTGTGTTAGGGCAGAGAGGCTCGCGAGCGAAAGCCCCACCACCAAAATGAAAACGCCAGCCTGCGCCTTCCCTCCGTCCCGGAAGGCCCGCGCAATATCAATATCAAATCAAAATCACGACTATAGAGTGTACAGGATTGTATGTAACGGAACGGCCTCTGCTAGTGCTAGTGCAGACTCGGTTCTCTGTCTCGTTCGGAAAAGTGTATGTTGTACTCTGCGATAAATGTACAGTATTATTTCGGGTATTCGGGTATTTCGGGTATTAATTGACGTTCGCGAGTCGCGGTATGCGGTATGCCATTGTCAGGACTTCAGTACTTCAGTATCGTATTGTGCCACACAGATCTTCGCGTTGTATGTGAGGGGGGGTGATAAAGGGGGTCGTTCGTTGGATGTTTATGTGATGAAGAGTCATGGTATTATACTTATTGAAGTTGGACAGGAAGCTTGGGTCTTGGTCGGGAGGGGGTGGACCCCGCAGGCCTAATTTTAATTTTAATTGACTTTCTTCCAAGCATGTAAGTTATTTAAAAATGGAGAAAGGCGCAATTATATTCTCATTCAAAATAAAAGAACATTCGGGGAAGGGTGCACTCACTGACCAGTGACTTTGTGACTTCTAAGTAGAAGTCACAAAATCACTGGTCAGTGAGTTGCATGCCGGGTTAGAACTTCTAACCCGGCATGCGTTCGATCGATCACTCGGGGTCTTCGCTGCGCAGCCCGACGGTTTAATGATTATCATATCATACTTACCGATCATGCGCGTCTATGTACGAGGCGAGACAATTGATCGGACGTTACTACTGGATACTTTATAAGATATGCAGGGCCGAGCCCCGCGGCGGCGCTCGGAATACCATACTGTACAGTAGAGTTTTAACCCTGACTTACATACTTACTTAACGACGACGGCCTCAAATCCCAGTGATACCCCGATTAAAACACCGTCCAACCGAAGAACAACCGAGTAACTTACCGGTCTCATCATCCACTTTTAACGCTGAGTCGTGATCGTGCCCACGCACACGCGTCTGCTCACCGTGACAAGGCTGGCAGAATCGCCTCAGAACACTCGTCATGATCATCATGATGATTGCCGAAGTCATTATGCGCCGCTGGGGCTGATCAGTGATCACCGTCACACTGATGGGCTCCAAGTTTCAAGTTTCATAGCATCTCGTGCAGCCACTCCCTATGTAAATGGGACTCAGAAGGTATGGCGTTACATATATAGGCCTTAGGTATCAACGCCTAGACTCTAGTGTACCCGAACCGAATCCGCACTGCAGTGGGCAGACGCAGCGCGTCACACTCACGCGTGTCTTCTGATCAAAGCACCAACACCAGCACCAACACCAACACAGCACCATCACCATCACATCAGGCCCGAGGCCGAGGCTCTGTCGCAAGCCTGCCGGTACGTGGTCGCCACTGATTACCGGCGGGTGCAGTTCACATTTTAAGAACCTGCCCCACTAGTACTCACTGGCAGGCTGTCTCCCATTTCTCATCGTATCATGCAGACGGCCCGGGGGCCTTCTCCGCACGCTTTTTTCTGCGAGGCACGCAAGCCTGGGGCAGGGATAAGCAGCAAGGTTCCGTGACCGGCTGCATGTAGTCTACATACTCACCATGATCCCCCGCAGCCCTCGAGCAGCAGTGCTACACATCAGCATTTTATAATGTAGGGCAGCACTGCTGCTCTAGGGCTGCGGGGGATCATGATGAGTAGATACTTCTCGGGAGTCGGGTCGCGGTAGCGAGGCTGTGCCGGGCAGGCTCCAGATCGCATACCCCTAGCTAGCAATCTCACTATACGTGAAGTCATTGTTCTCCCGCTCGTGCCAGGTGGCCCAAAGCATGATGTCCAGCTTCTGCAGTTTTCGAAGCTTGCCCGCAAGAAGGCGGACAATTTTTCCTCAGCCAGAAGGTGAGCACCCCCCACATACTGAGTGCCAATTAACCCCTCGGGCCTCGAGTTCGATCTGTTCTAATTTGCTAGAAGTGTCAATATTGGAGTGTTCGGCTGCCTTCGGTGAAATTGAGCAAAATCACACATATGGAGTGTTGCGTTCGACAGGCTGAAAATGAGCAGACTAAATCACAAGACTGCACCACCGAAGTTGGGTTTTCTAATGGCTAAGTACAATTCCGTAGCCGAACGAGCACTTAGTCGGGAAAAATACTCATGATTCAATATTAGGTTCAATTGCGTGCAGCTGTAAATATTGGAGTTAATTTTAAAATACACTCATAAATTCTTCCAATTCCCCCAAATCAGCAAACCGGCACCGAACATTCACTGAAACTCCTCGCTCTGATAACAGTGGATGCGCGGCAACCATACACCGAACAACCTCCTCATACTCGACCTCATCCTCCTCATCCTCCTCCTCATACTCGTCGTTGTTATCCCACCCGTGCCAGGTGGCCGAAAGCGCGATGCCCAGCTTCTGCAGTTTTCGAAACTTGCCCGCAAGAAGGCGGTCAATTTGCCCCCAGCCAGAAGGCGAGCATGCCTCCCTATACCCTGTGCCAATTAACGCGTCGAGTTTGATCTCTTCTAATTTGTTAGAAGTGCCAATATTGGAAAGGAGACGTAGAAGCCAGTTCATCCCGAATGATTCCGGGTACATTTCCGAGTCGCCCAATGACAATCCAATGCTGATATTCTTCAAACATAGGCGTCTAATATTCGGAGTATATTCCAGTTTGATGTTGAACCCTAATTCTGACGATGCTAAACCTATCGAGCTAGATAGCCTATTTGAGTTCGAAATAAGTCGTCACTCACGCATATCCCCTTTAACTGGCACGCGAAATGCGAGATCTTTGAGCGAGCTGCCAATTGTGCGAAGCATGCGGTTTAGAGCTTGTTCGTCGTCTTTGCGCAGATGATCTACACCCAAAGACCGTATGTGCGACACCTCAAAATGCGATCGAGGCTCAAGAAACCAGTCAACGTATGCGTGGCAATTGCCTGCAAACCCCAGACCTAAATTCAGGTGAGAAAGGTGTCTGCGCTCCAAGGCAGGCCTTGATTCATCATCATTTTTCCCTTGATCGTCTAGCGCTACGGGGTGCTGAAACTGCCACGATGGCAAAACGACATCAGTTAACGGTTAACGAAAAGCCCATTGGACCTTCAGCATGAAATATAAGACTCACGAAGTCGACCGGGCCGCTTTCATCACAAATAATGTCGAGTGTTAGGAATGTGATCGAGGGCAGCATGAGCACCCATCGAATCGATTGATGGAGATCTACTGTCATTAAACTCCAATCCAGCCTGTATAGTATTATCTTCTGGAGCTTGCTGAGCTTGCGTAACACCGCCGCGAAGAGTGGTTGATCCATAGCCTGGTGCGTCTCAATCCTGTGCTCCCTGTCCCAGAAACCATGCCAGTACAACAATCGGCAGTAATTGGCAAGATGAGGGTAACTGAGTAAAGTTTGACCCAATCGCTTGGAGTGATCTCTGTCCAGTCCAAGAGTTACCCGCCGGAAAAGAAGACGTTGGCTCGAGAGACGCCATGACCTGGAAACCAGTGAACACGCGAGTAAAGCATCGCGGTCACGCCCGTGCTGGAGATTGTCGGTAACGGCATCGATCAGCTCTTGTGGTACCGTACTGTTGTCCCTCATGCTCGCGTGGCAGACTGCAGTAGCGGAGATGTAGGAGGGTAATTAGCTGTCACTATGGTTCGGTGTCGTCGTCGAAACGAATAACGCGTCGAGGTGGTGGTCGCAGAATCGTTCTCAGGGGCCTTGTCCAAGGCTTTGCAGTGCGCTAGTTCGCACCAAGTATCAGAGGGCCGCAGATCGACCAGAATGTAGGTGTGTACTCGGCCGCCCCTCCAGTGGCAAAAACTAGATTTCTCACTACCAGTCAGCCTTATATGCTCGTCAAGTCAACTCGTGATGCCAGGGTCAGAAGGTACTAGGTATTTGTACTAGTCAAGGGCAGAACAAGGACTGAAAAACGGGAGACGTACAAGGGGCTTCAAGGGGTGCCAAAATATTAAAAAGCCTTTCTCGTCAATATCTCCCCGTGACACCGTTATCCTACTCCACCTTGTCAAGGTAGAACACCGCGTGGAGTGTTATGTAATCCGTGTGATCCAGGATTTGACGCTGTAACAACGAGCTTGGTCAGCTGCGGATTATGTAATGATTATCATATCATACTTACCGATCATGCGCGTCTATGTACAAGGCGAGACAAATTGATCGGACATGGTTAATAGTAGACAATATTATATATTAGTTGCGGAGTACGCCGAACTGCTAATCCTATCCTACAGGCGCGTGAGAAAATATTAGCAATGTCGCGTCCACTCCAGCCCACACCCACGCGTCCATTCCAGCCCACCACCGCGTCGCATGTGAGTATGCAGCCAATCCCGCCCGCTGTCTTTTATAACACCCCTAGCACTCCGATCGCGTCACAAGCAGGTGGGATTGAGTAAAGGCTCAGTCCCGCCCTTTTCTCTAACTCTACTAACACGCCCCATCCACCGGCTGTCGCCCTCTCCCTCATTACCTCGGTCGCTGCACCCCCTAGCACACCTGACGAGTCATCAAACACCGGGTTGGACGCGTCAGGTGTGCTAGGGTCACAACCCGTATCTTCACGCAAGGTGCGTGAAGCCTTTTCTTTGCATGACCTCGACCAACTCCTCTGCGCTGTGATCGAGGTCAACCCGTACATGGCACCATGGGCAAAGCTGGGTGAACACTGGAAAGAAGTGGCCAGGCACGTGCAAGAGAGTAGGTCTTGCCTGAACCGTGAGCCGGACACACTCAAGAACAAAGTGGCATCCCTGCTTGCTTGGGTGGAGGTGTGTCCTAGCATAATTATTTTATCTAAATTGCGTGCTGACTAGAAGAGAGTAGGGGGGGAAAAAGAAGACTCCCTGGTCTGCTCTTGGTAAAGAGTGGGAGCGCATCCAGCCCTGTTCGCCTCACTCTCAGGGAAGCTGGATGCCGTGCAGCATCTCAAGTTGGAGGTGAAAGGGACCAGGGAGGAGCAGAAGGAACGCGAAAAACAGGTGAGTGAAGGGCTTTGTTCATGATATTTATTGGCTACTAACTATCTAATCAATAGGTTCAGAACGCGGCGAAGGATGAGGGAGAGACTATGCGAGACGCCATGGTGATATGCCAGCGACCTAGGCAGAAGCGAGGACGCTCCCCATCTCCATCGGTTGGGATTTCTGAGAAGGAGAATGATGGCAGTCAATTGGCGAGCATATCTGGGACAGATACGTGTGAGAGCTTCGGACGGAAACTACATGACTTGTCGAGCTCCTGGAGGAAGCATGTGCAGAAACACGCAAGATGCGTGGGGCGGAACGTGAGGAGGAGAGAAAGGCACACCAGGTGCTCCTTGAGGAGACACGTTGTGAGAATGACCAGCAGGAGAGGACAAGCACAGCACTCCTGGATATCTTGTGGCAGGGGCTCCTTAATTAGTTTGAGATGTCTCACTTGCAAAGTATTGTTTTCTTGGCCCAAAAATTTGTTTTCTTGACAAAAAAAAAGGTTTTCTTAAAAAAAAAAAAAAAGACCTAAAAATTGTTTGTTGGCTCTACAAATAGGGACAGGGGTGGCATACATGCATAAACTGCTAGAGAACATGACTATTCATGGAAGTATTCTTCGAGGAAAGGGGGAGGACATGAATAATGAAGGGAAGTCTGATTCGCCTCCAAGCATGAATGCACATTTGTGAGGAGAACACCAACGTGGTACATGGTGCCACACGCATTCCCCCATATCTTGTGCTTCCAAAAGGCATAGAGGAACGGCCAATCTTGCAACACAAGGCTGAAGCCGTGCTCCACGGATATCCGTACCCCACCCATTGCCATGTTCCATGCGCATTGTTCTGGGGTAAGCACATTCACGGTGGAATAGGGACTCACAATAAAGGGGCTCACCCCATAAGCTGAATCACCGTAAGCCTGAAAATAACGATCCCCGGGTGCATCCCCTTCCCATGACCCATGCTGAATCGCATACCGCTCGAGATGCTGGAGCAGTGAGCTTTCCTTCAGGACTCCAGCATCGTTCTGTGGGGCCCTGTATGGGCCAGCTAGATGCACAATCAACCCGTTGGGGACGACAACCCCCTGAAACTTCATGCCATGACATTTCTTGTAACTGGTGTAGGCAAGCTCCTAATACATCCCTGGCCGGCACGTCTGCCAGATCGTGCAATTGATGAAGCCGAAGATGCTGCGACAGGGTGCTCCGAAATTGTAAAGGGCATCGGTGTACTTGCCCAGCTTCTCCGGGTACAAAAGCCCAGGCCGGTCCCAGTCAAGGAGAAAGCCCCACCGGGTATTGACGAAAGAGGCCGTCTCATTGGTGATTTGGGAGATAGTGGACTGAGGACGGTGGTACATCGTGGATAAGGACCACTGGTCCTCTGGGCTCCGCAGGCGTGCACAAAGAAGTGAGATCGCCTCGAGGGCACTTGCGCAGCTCCCGGCGGCTGTGATGAGAGGTTTCAGGAGCTGCAAAATATCTGCAAGGAGCTGAAGTTCCCCTGCTGTAAACCTAATGTGGTTTTTGTGAGTTTGTTCAAGCGTTCATGTGTAGTGTATACTCACCTGAACCTCCAGATGCACTTGGCCTCACTCATCTGCCGGAGGTACTCCGGTGTTATCCGCTTGCCCCCCTGTTCTGGGTGTGGGACCACTTTGGGCAAAGAACTGCAGATGACTGAGATGGAGAGTGTGTCGTCAGGGGTCAGGTCATCGGTCGGTTCAGCGGTTGTGGTGCCAGAGGGGTGAATTCCAGAGCCAGGAGTATGTTGTTGCAGGAGGAGGAGGGGCACAACAGGGGCAAGAAGAGTCTTTTGCTGGTGGAGGTTGACAGGAGGCATAAGGAGAGCAGCGAGGATGGAGCAGCGTGTTCAGAATATATGGTCCTAAACACGCGTCAGTCACATGCATCTAATAACTGTGGGAAAGATTATTTCCCTGGGCGGCAATATTATTGTATGATAATCTCATATTATCGTACATACTATATACTACAAACTAATATACTCTACTACTGTACAAGCCTCACCTACGCTTCGCTTCAGCGGGCGGTTAGGTGTGATGTATGAATAGAGAAGGTGAAAAATATCATTAATGCTGTCATTTTGAAGAATTCTATCTAGAATATACGGTAGCATTACTGCTGACTATGAACATTGAGACAGGACATCAGAGAGGTAAAGGAGACACCTGGTTGTTACGACCATTCATTTCTGACTTCCGATCTTCAGTTCCGCTACACTTTCCGCCCTCCGATATTTCCAACACTCCGCCCATTGTTCTATTTCCTTGTTCTTTCGACTCTATTACTCGGACCCACCATACCCGCTTCATCGTTCATCAAGATCACATCTCCGGTCACCCTTGTAGTTCGTTGTCAGACATGTTTTCCCGACCCCTTGTCCTTTGCCATTGTTTTACCTTACCCTGAACCCCCCTTGTAGTCCCATTGTTCCCAATTAGTTAGTTCCCACGCATTGTCTACTCGACTTCCGCTTCCCCCGGAATTTGCTTAGTACTACCCCATTACCTGTTGTCTCAGCTCTTTGTATAAAAGCCTGTCATGTAGGTCCGTTATTCTGCAATCAGATAATCACCTTCGGTACTTGGTTTCCTTCGCTCCATCTCCTGTTCTTAGCACAGTGAGTCTAGAAAGACCTCAGTCTCTCCGCTTTCCGTCTTCCACCTCAATTCCGCCTCAAGTTCCGACCAACCTCCAGTTCAGTACTTTCCGACTTCCGACTCATTTCCGAAATACTTAGGACGATAGTTCATTGGGGGCGCAACCTACAAGTTGAAGCCGCTGTCCTTTCCAGTTCCCACTTAGCGGAAATCTCGATACGTAACACTGGTGCAGTCTAAGGATGACCTTCCAATACAGGACAAACATTAATAGAAAGCGAGTGTGTGAGAGAGCAACAGTGTGAAAGAAAGTGTGCATGAGAGTGAGAGAGAGAAAGACCGGACATAGATAAGAGTGCAAAAGGCGAGACATTTTCCCAAATGAGTGCAAGGGCCAACCCCCAAGACAATTACAAAGAACGTCAGGCAATCTGTAAATAACCCGTGTATCTACATGTACATTAGTTATTACATAATCCGAGTGGGCCCCTTAGGGACCCACTGTATAGTTTATGCGTGGGAACCGGCCAGCGGCCCCCATCACATCTTACCCTTACACTGTCACTACGTAGCATCAGAATACCACACATGGGTCAAGTTCTGTCCTGCTCTTGTGACTTGAGGCTTAAGATAGACATCTTTACACCTTTTTGGACTATCCTGCGGTTGATCGCCACGCAACCAACCGATAGTGGATTCGAAGCAATCTTGGAAAGATCGCTGCGTCGACGACTAAAAATCGTTGAGACCCTCCAGTAGACCTTCTACTGTCGGCTGTGAGCATGATGATTCCACGCAGTCGAAGACAGACACGAGCGATGAGCTCGAGGTCCACGCCCCAGGCGCAGCCTAGCGACACGACGGCTGACACTATCCTGGACCAAGAGAACAGGACGATAGAAGACGGAGAGATCGTAGATCTCACCGCCCTCGTCGCCTCAGTAGAGGATGAGGAAAACCCCGACCACATCTCGTCGAGCGTGGCCGAGGAAGAGACGACGCCGGGCAACGAGCCGGCGCCACCCCCCCATCCCTCTCTGCCCAGAGACAAAGGAAAGGGCAGAGAAGTCTCGCCGTCGTCAGACAGTAGAGCAACATTGTCGAGGCGGGCACAAAGCCACGACTCAAACCAACACTCATGAAGTAGAGCGACGACGATTGTCCCTGAAGGGGGATGACGGCAAAAACGACGAGCCCCAGACGATGGTCAGGACTCGGAATACTCGAGCTCCAGTTGCAAGAGCTCGAGGGCTCACGCCATCGACCACGAGACGGCAGAGGCTCTGAACAAACAGGTGCAGGTGGCGCTGCACCGAAGCACACTGACGCGCCACAAGCACGATCAGCTGACATCACAGCTTGACAACGCCGCCGCCGCCCTAATGGCAATCGGCAAGGAACTCCACCAGGCGGAGGAGGTCAGGCTGCAAGACGCAGCCACGCTGGAGGACGTCCAGAAAGTACTCCGCCCACGCGGGGAACGTGACACAACTCGTCCGAGCTCGCGACAGTCCGCAGCCAACGAACGCAGTTGCAACATGGAAGACCTGCGCCGAAAGGAGCGAGACAAGCAGCGAATGCCGCCGCCAGCCGTCCCGGTCGAACAGGATGTAAGGTTCGGGAACGAACCTCAGGAACAACCGGCTGCCCCAACGGACAGCCGTAAAACGATCTAACAGATCGTTAGGATCAGGTCGCCTCAGAGCCTGACTCTGAAGCGACAACCGAGAGCTTAGAACTTGAAGTTGCACACTGGCAGCGTAAAGAAGCCGTAGCCACGCACCGCCACACACGGGCACTCGAGCTATTAGCGAAGAATGCTGAAGAGACGGTGGCCCACAGCCACACCGCTCAGCTGCCCGACGAGCAGCTCACGCAAGCCGTACAGGACGCACGGCAAGCGCATGCAGCCTACAACAGCAGGCTACGGATCTGCAACGCGGGACTGACCGGGGACACCAGGCACAAAACGCCCCCGGAACCGAGAGCACAAAATGCTCCCGATCCCGAGCCCAATCCGGGCCCAGGGCCCGTCAGGGTATATAACAGCCTGCCCCGCGGGGCATCACAACCGTGCGAGCGATCAATGGCCCCAACGGAAGGCCAGGGAATCCCTGACCAGGCCGACGTCGGACCAATGGAGCCGTGCGACGGGATCACACGGATGATCCGCGTGGCGTTAGCAGACGCCGTGGACACAGACCCGGAGAAGTCTGTGCTAGCGAAGGCCGACGTAAAATTGGCCCACCCCGAGCCTTATGCAGGGGGATCGGACCTCGAAGAGTTTGAAATCTTCGTGGCAGCCATCCTACGATGGCTAAAAATGAATTGCCTCCTAGGGCCAACCAGCATTGACATGCAGGTCGGCTATGTGGGCACTCGCCTCACCGGCGAAGCCCAGGAGTGGTTCCTTCGAAACATTGTACGCTTCGATCGCCAGGTCCGCAGCTGGACGCTGGAAACCGTGATGCAAGGCCTTCAAAAAAGGTTCCTGCACACACTGACATACCATCATGCATTGAATAAATTCGACGCTGTCATGCAAGGCATGAAAACCGTTCAGGAGATGCTGAACAAACTCACGAAATACGCGGCACATATGATACAGTCGCCAGACGAGTACACGTTCCGGAGACGGTTCGTATCGGCGCTGTGTGAAACGCTGCGCAATGAGGTCCTCAAAAAGGGCTATAATGCCGAGAGCAGCTCAATAGAGCAACTCTTCGAGATGGCCCGGATGATCGAGGAGGCATCCGATACAACATGGGGATGCGCCGCGCAGAAAGCGCAGCAGCGACGGCAAGCGCTTCCCGGCTCACAGGGAGCAAGCCGTCGACACAAACGAGCATGACCAGGCCCAGCCTGTTCGCAAGAAGCGGAACAGGACAACGGCTACCGCCCTCACGCCCAGCACAAGCTGGATGCCCGCCTGAAGCTAAACAGCCTCAAGCATCAGGGTCATCCCCACGACCTGCCCCACCGACGAAAACGTCGGGCCGGCCTAATGATAGGCCCAGCGGCAGCCAAAGCAACACCACATGCTTTGAATGCAGCCAACCTGGCCACAAGAAGGCAGAGTGCCCCTGGCTTAGGACCGGTATAAGGACAGTGGCCGTGAGGCACGACGGTGAAGCCGAGGATCCGGAGACGGATCTCGGTCAAACTCTGTTCAACAGATTGATGAAGAGGGGGAGGGTGATCCCCAACCCAACGACACTCCGGATAACGGAGACGCGCCCGCTGAAGAGTGGGACCCAGAGCCGTCCCAATACTATGAATGGGACGAAGAGGTGGAAGACACCACCTACAGGTCCAGCGCGATCAGATTCGTGCTGGAAGACGAAACCGCCACGAAGGTCATGGCAGCACGCACATCGGTTATGCCAGACAAGGCGGCCGAACTGGTGTATCACCACTGAAGCAAACACAGGACGCGGCCAACGTGTCTGCGCAGTGAGAACCGTACCCTATTGGGGTACTGGGAAATAAACGGCGTCAAAGCCCACTGCCTGCTAGATAGCGGCAGCGAAGGCGTACTGCTGTCCCCCAAATTCACGCGAGCTACAGGGATGAAGACATTCTCCCTGGAGCAGCCAATCGCGCTGCAGCTAGCCTGCATAGGCAGCCATTCCACGATCAACTATGGAACGAACACAACCATCAAATTTGGTCGTGAAACATATGACGAATATTTTGACGTAGCGAACGTCGAATATTACGATGTGATCCTAGGAACACCGTTCCTAAGGAGATTCGGCATAACCCTGGACTTCTCGAGCCCAGGGACAATTCGCAAGGGGAACGAAGTGATCCCCACGGGCAAGGTCTCATTCGACGACGACGAATCGAAGAACGAGGACAAAGGGCCACGGGTGAGCATGATCACCCAGGCGCCAAAGTCGAACCTGGCTCATTGAAGCCAGGAGGATGAGTCGCGGGACGACTCATCCTCGAACTCACCCTACAGCCGTAGGGAGAGACGCTCTCACCTAACGGTGAAAGCGATGGGAAAGAGGAAAGCAGGCCTGTGCGCCACGGGACCTAATAGACACCAACAGCGTCTAATGGCATTCAAGCCAACCACTACCATCATCCTCACAGATGATGACCTTCCTCGCCTCCGCGAGGAATGGATGGAACGAATCACTGACCTAGTCAGTGGAATTCCATTAGAACTCCCGCCACTACGGGAGATCAACCATGAGATCAACCTCATCAATCCCAACAAGCACATGCGGTATCGACTACCGAAATGCCCCGAACACTTCCGAGAGGAACTGTCGGCTAAGATAGAACGATACACCACTGCAAAGTGGTGGATTCTGGCAGTAGCGCAGCAGGCAGTGCCCATGCTGTGTGTGCCGAAGAAGAACGGTACGCTGAGAACCGTCTTCGATCTGCGCCAGCAGAACAAAAACACAGTGAAGGACGTCACACCCTTCCCGGATCAAGATATCATTCCCAGCCACATGGCTCGCTGTCGATATCGAACAAAACTTGATATGTCGGAAGCATACGAGCAGATCCGGATTCATCCGGATCACGTAGCAAAGACAGCCTTTGCCACGATCCTTGGCACCTTCAGGAGCCAGGTGATACAGATGGGGGACTGTAACACCCCATCAACATTCCAACGGCTGATGACAGCCATTTTCCGCAACTGCATAGGTCGCTTCATGGACGACATCTTCATATTCTCGCTCTCCATACAAGAGCATGAAGAGCACCTTTACATCGTCTTTGACAGACTGAGGAAGAATCACCTCTTTCTGAGCAAGAAAAAGGTGGACCTCTACTCCATCTGAATGGAGTGTCTCAGCCATATGATCGATGGCCGAGGGGTACATGCCGACGAGGACAAGATGCAACACATCCGTGAGTGGCGCAGACCACGGACGTTCAACGACGTCCAGCGTTTCCTCAGGCTGGTACAGTATCTGGCACACTACATGCCGGATGTTAGCGCATATACTGTTATTTCGTTATTTCATTGCCTTGCCAAAATGGGAAGGACCGGGAGGAGTCTGCGCATTAACTCGAGCGCAGGAGATGTAGGGAAAAGAACTTGAGACTGATAGTGAGGACACTGTTAACTCACTCGACTGGACTCAACAATGTGAGTGAATGGGCTGAAACCAATGATTTGTTGTAGCTAAAGTCCTAGCTACTTATACAGTGGTGAACAGGGGTAAAACCCTATGGAACATTGGATTATGAGTGCATACATCACCAATGATATCAATGATGATGCTATGTGCCCCTAGATGGATAATCCATTGATGATGATGTATGCCCCTAGGAGGATAATCCATTGATGATGATGTATGCCCCTAGGAAATACCCCTCTAGAATCCAATAACATATACTACCCGCTATCGGGCTGTGCGCGTAATAACCGTCCATTCGAATGGACACCACTACTCGACAAATGCTGGCAAAGCATTAAGGCGTTGGCCTGCAAGGCCCCGATCCTGCTTCCAGTAGACGCAAGGTGCCCAGAGCCGATCTGGGTGATCACCGATGGATCAAAAGCCGGTGTCGGTGCGGTCTACGGCCAAGGTCCTGACTGGAAAACTTGTCGACCAGCCGGCTTCTTGTCAAAGAAGTTCAGCGTTGCTCAGCAACATTACCGGACTCACGAGCACGAGAGGATCGTGGTGCTCGAGGCTCTCATGAAATGGGAGGACAAACTACTAGGGCGAATGTTCACCCTCATCACAGACCACAAAGGGCTCGAGTACTTCGAGACCCAGAAGAGCCTATCTGACCATCAGGTCAGATGGTGGGAGTTTCTCTCCCGGTTCAATTTCAACACCGTTCATGTTGACGGTATAGAGAACAAGGTAGCAGACTGCCTGTTGCGCTACTACGAGAGCGACACGAGTGATGATAATCACCCGGACCATGTCTTCATGAACGCGGATGCGCGTTTAGACCTGGATGGTGAGTTATTGCCCACCGACCGGTATGTCGAGTTGTGGACAGCGGCGACAAGACACTCTAAACGCCTTGCTGAGAAGACAGAGGCAAGAGTAATGGAAGCCGCCGCATTAAACGGGGGCTCACCAGAGCCTGCGAATGTCACTGCGTCCCGCGATGACGACGATGATGTCAGAGCCATCGCCGCAGGAAATGACGGTGTGCCCCTGCGCCGGGTCGTCGAGCAAGGCGTAGACCTGTCTAAGGTCCTACGAGACGCATACCACAGGGACACCATGTTCACAAAGATCATGGCGCACCTGGCCGCGCACCCGAGATTCGGGATCCAGGACGGGCTGATCTGGACTAAGAATCAGCTCAAAAGAGACGTCATTGCCGTCCCCCGCTCTGTTCTTCAAGGGGGAAGGAAGCTGATCGAAATTATCATCGATCGGGCACATCAGATAGTTGGTCACTACGGCCATCTGAAGACTTCGAACTACGTTCGAAGAGCATATTGGTGGCCGGGCATGAACCCAGACATAGAAGTGTTCTGCACATCGTGCGCGAGGTGTCAAATGATGAAAACTGGGCCACAACGGCCCAAAGGACTACTACACAGCCTACCCATTCCAGATAGGCCGTGGCAGTCAATTGGCATCGACTTCATGTGGCCCCTGCCCAAATCCAACGACTGTGACTACCTGATGGTAGTCATTGACCGACTAATGTCGCTTGTACACCTCGTACCAACCACGACGAGCGTGTCAGCCAAGGGAGTAGCCTGGCTGTTTCTGAAGGAGGTTGTTTCACTCCACAGAGTTCCCAACTCCATCGTCTCAGACAGAGACTCGAAGTTCACGTCGATCTTCTGGCGTGAACTACAGCGACTCATGGGGGCTAAGCTCCTCATGTCAACCGCCTTCCATCCCCAAACGGATGGAGCAACCGAGCAGGCAAACCGCTCGATCGGCCAGATATTGCATGCGGTCATCAGAGACGATCAGAATGATTGGGCATTGAAATGCCCAATGGTTGAGGTCACCCTCAACAGCAACGTCAGCACGACCACAGGGTTCGCACCTTTCGAGCTGAACCACGGCTATATGCCGCAGATAGACCTCCCCATAGCCGTGGACACCCCGTTCAAGGGGGTAGCCCGATTCGCACATCAGGCAAAATGGAACCTGATGGTGGCACACGATGCAATCATAGAGCATCGAGTGACACAAACGTTTCACGCAAATAAGAAACGTATGGCGAGCGACAGGTACGCGGCCAACGACCGTGTCTACCTTTCGACACAAAACCTAACTCTCCCGAAAGGAAGAGCCAGAAAGCTAGTCCCACGGTACATTGGACCGTACCGCGTTGTCGAGGCTCACAATGACACCTCGACGGTGACCCTTGATCATCCCGACGAGCTGAAAAGCTGTCGCATTTCACCGGTCTTCCATTCCAGCCTCGTACGGCGATACGAGGCTAACAATGACGAATTGTTCCCTCATTGTGAGGCCAAGTCATTTTATGACTTCGGAGCGAATGACGACGAGGAGTGGCTCGACGACGAGATACTCGAAGGACCTGGAGTTCCAGGTCCGGTGGACCCTAGGCGACGTGACATGGGAACCCATGTCGTCCTGCAAGGACCTGGAAGCCCTAGATAGCTATCTAGAGCTTTGGGGGGTGGGCAAGCCACGCGACCTCCCCAGACGCCGCTAGATGCATCTGTCACGTGCAGACCACGTGACGTGCCGGCCACGGCGCGGTTAAATTTTCGCCTCGGATATTTCCGAGGGCGCATCGCTTCTTGGAAGCAACCACCATCATCTACCCACGAAGATGATGCCCCCCAAAGATGGAATGGACGTTGATCCGTCAATGTCCACAACGCAAACAACGGCCCCGAGACAGGGGGCCGCAGACATTCTCCGTGCTCCAATAGACCAGGAGCACTGGGTGATCGTGGGATGGGAGGACGCCCTCGCCATCGTCCACCCGGACAATTGCGCAACGTGCGCGGACTGCGCCGCGCACCTTAGGGCCGCAACCAGAAGGGGCATCACCTGTGATGCGCGAGAAGAGCCCCTCCAGGATATCCATGACCTTAAAAAGGAGGTCAAGGAGTTGGAACACGCGGTCGAGGACCGCGACGATGCGCTCGCAACCGAGCGCGCCAGGATCAAGGAACTGGAGCAACAGCTGAGCGCAGCCCAGCTCCAGGTTACCCTGGTCCATGCTGCTTCAAAAAGGCCGTGACATGACCCGGCCACGGACCCAGTGGCCGGGCCATCATCACCTCGCGCGACGGCGCCATTGCCGGCGCGCGCAACATTGGGGCTAGCGTCCCGATTGTTGGCGCTGACCCTGACAACGACAATGACTGAAGGGCTAAGCGCGCCTTCTGACTCTGTGTACGGCGTCCCAGACGGATGGGAGTCCGACTCATCCGTCTGGAAGACGTACGACCCCGAACGGGCACAGAGGCTGGCAGAGCAGCCGAAGAAAAAGCGCAAGAAATTGCACGGCTCCCCCCACTCCGTCAATGGGCTAGCCATGGTGAAGGAAAGTGCGATTAGCGCTTACCTAGCGGCATCATCCTCGCACACCATCAACGACCCCGCCCTTCAGCGGCGGGTAGCACAGATCGACACCCAGTACATCGGGCCTAGCATGATCCTGCCTCCGCCGGTGGGGACAGTTCGCCCTCCCTACCCGAGGGAGGGAGTGATCATACCACTCGGAGACCCACCGATCTCCGAGACGGGCCTCCTACCACGGCCGGTAGGAAAAGCCCAACAGCGTCGTACTCAATGGTACGACGTCTGCCCGCTCGACGACCCACGCTTCGTCGAACTCATAGCGCGGGCAAAAGAAACACCGTAGATCGCGCATACGCGTGAGATGATCGGCATCTTCAAACACATCGAGTGCGAACAACGCGCTTGCAATCCAAAAAGGGATTGTCTCGTGATAGTGGGTGGTACCCCACACGACATCGCGGCCATTCTGAAGGGTGTCATGACCCGTTTATCTCCCATACTCAGAAGCTCAGTTTTCCTATTTTCTCACCCCACCTTCGTGTTCGTTCCGATCACCATTGTTATGTTCGGCAACCAACTCTTGCTGTTCGCGCCAACTACCATAGCCGCGCCGTCAAACGCACTATCAACATCCTGGGACTGACTGGGCCTACCACCTCCTCTGCTCGACCCTCTTCCGATGGTGTCCTAATAGTTGGGTTGTCATGACCTGTGCATTTCCTGCACCTTGGTATCCCCATTTTCCCTTTCGCTACTCTTCCTCAGTGTTCACTCGGCTTCGCCCTCCACCTCGACCTCTCCTCCCCTATGTCACCTCTGTTCGCCCTTCCTTGCATTTCACTGAACGGCTATTCGCTGCTCGCATCATTTGCCAGCAGGCACACCATCAAAAACGATCGATACCATTCACCTGGCATGATGGTCCATCATTAACCCCATCATCTTCTTAAATCCAACCCCATTTGGCGTTCGTATGGACAAAGTATGTTCGCAGGACATCCCCTCCATAAGCCATGCGGAATCAACCCAGTAGACCAAGAGTCCGTGCAGGGTAGCATGTATGCGGGTCCCAAGACATGGTTTTGTCCATAAGTGCCTTCGCCACCTCTACTCTCCGTCGTTTCATGTTCTCCCTCTTCTTACATTCTATTGTATGTTTATTTCATCTATGTTGTATCATGGCTGCGCACCCCTATCCAACCCTCACTTGTGACAGCCTCTTTCCTATTCGCCGATACCTTACAAGTATTTGATATAAGTAGTTTACATTTGCATGTATACTCCCCAGTTCAATTATCATATGTCGTCCATCTTGTGCAAACTTGACATCGCTGTGATCATCGTCTTGAGCTTCTCCTTGAAAATTTCTATCTTCAACCAGCCAAGGACCTAGGCATCACTGGTGAGTTCTCATACTTCATCTTTGTTATCTTAGCCTTCGAACTATTTTCTGTGCTGTTGGCGAAGGGCTCTGAAGGAGCACCTTCGCCAGCGAAGGGTCCGTCGAAACTTAAACAGCCCTTCTGCGATATCTTGCACGTTACATCGTCAAGTGCTGCAAGCTATTTCGCTATGACTGTAGATAGGGTGAGCCCCGTTCGGGCAACCCTCTTGTTTCGTGAACATTCATTGGTTCACTTATTCGCCGAACGGCATACTTATTCGCACAAGTTATTCGGGCATTTGCTGTGTTCACTAATACACGATATTAATGCCTGAAAACCAATCTTGACAAAGGGTTGGATACACAACCCTGAAGGGATCCCATCCGCCATCCGTGACAACGCGGATGGCACCTTCAACCTAGAGGACATAGACGTCTGGATGTGGTTGAAGGCCCTTGTGCCCCGGGTCAAAGGGGTCGCCTCACCTGTGCCTCTTCGGCTCAACAGACCAATGGTCGAGCCTCGTCAACGCCAGGGAAGTGCTGACGCCTTAGAGCACCACCCTGCGGCTCTCCATCACGAGCCCATTCCCTGTGGAGGGCCGAGCCGGCCCTGACATCCCCCTCGCAGAGATCGCGAGATGGTTGGCCTGCTACGCGGGGGTCACTCGCGAGTGAGTGGCACGCATTGAACATTATGTTCAACGCAGCATCACCGGTGCGGCATTCAGTGCCGCCGCCTGTGAGGGCCAACAAAAGGTCATCGAGACCAGCCATGTGAGGGACGCGGTGCCGCGACCCCTCACTCACACTCAGCTTGACCGAGAGCTGGCGTGCTTCCGGCCACCTCCTCAGACTGAGGACCCGGCCGTTGAGGCCATGCTCCACGAGGACACTGGCCCCATCACCCAAGCAGATACCGCTGCTAGTGGTGAGGCTGACCAGCCTCACCCAATCGCCACCGATGATGCGGAGGTGCCCCCAGAGGAGTCACGTGCTCCACCGGCCCCATACAACGACGACATCATCGTATTGGCCACTCTAGAGGACTCCCTCATGGATGACCTCTATGAGCAGTAGTTTGTTGGGTGCATTTATGCTCCTGCACCAAAATCAAGCATAATATGTTCGATTTACTGTATGGTGTTCCAATTCTTTCTCACATTGTTCTTGTACCATGCATCTATTTCTCTGATTATTTTCGAAATTTCCCAGTCACTCCTTATCTCTCCATTTCATTCTGTTATTCCTATTTTCACAGGCGGCTGCACCCAGCGGAGTTTGAAATGACTTCGACGCGCGAGCCCTTGGGCGCTAAAGGGCCGGGTGCACGTATATGCCTTCTGAGACAGGATAGTGCTCCTCTCTCAGTGACAATAAATTCACTGAGAGAAGCGAGTAGTATTCTTTATATTTACATAGCATGTTGACTGAAAATCATGTAGTGTATTTGATTCTAGGTATTGTATTAATATATCAGTGACAATAAATTCACTGAGAAAGTGTATTTGATTCTAGCTTTCTAAGAACTCTACCGAACCTTCCCTGCCATAGCCCCTAGTTGCTAACAAGGGTTATGGGCCCGCAGACACTTCGCAGAAGCTTTTGGGTGTGGAGAAGCTTGCAACAGATGGAAGTAATTGGCCTCTGTGGCGAGCTACTCTCACAAGTTATTTTGAGTCCAAAAATCTACTCAGGCATATAGAAGGGAGAGCCATTCGACCTCCTGATCCTCCAGTCATGCCCCCAGGCCATATTCTCACAGAAGCTGAGGAAACTCAGATAGAGAAGGCTGAGGAGAAGCTGGAGAAGTATCTTGCCAGAGAAGGACAGGCAAAAACCCAAATAATCGTCTCAGTGTCAGAGTCACTAGCTCTGATGCTACAGAAGAAGCACACAGCAAAAGAAGTCTGGGATGCATTGGTCAATGAGATGACCAAAAAGCCCAAGATGGTCCTCACCAACCTACAGAGACAGCTTCACAGTATGAGGTGTCCTGAGGATGGAGACTTGAGAGATCACTTGGACAAGGCCCAAGACCTCTATGCTCGTCTTAATGAGATGGGAGCCAGAATTTCTGAAGGAGAGTTCACCGATATTATCCTTGCGTCACTTCCACCCTCTTATGAGGCAGTTATGAATGCCCTTACCACGTCGCTCGAAGAATGTGGAATGCCCTTAGTGCCTGATGATATTATCAGAGTACTAAAGGCTCAATACGACAGGAGAAAGACCTTAATATTTCACAAGAAGAGCAGGCATTTATTGGTTCGTCTACGAAAGGGCAGAAGGGCCGGAAAGACCCGAAGGTGCTACATGCATAATTGCCACAAGCCTGGACATGCTATGAGAGTTGCTGGGCTAAAGGAGGTGGTAAAGAAGGCCAGGGGCCACGTCAGAGAAGAAAGCAAAGCCAAAAAGAAGAAGGGCAAAGCCAAGGCGAATGTTGCCGAAGAAGTGTCCTCTGAGGAGGATGAGAGTGGCAGTCCAGCCGCTTTCGCCAATTTCGACTGCTCTAATTTGAGTAGTTTATCTCTGGACACTGTTGTTATCTCGACACTGGAACGACCGCACATATGACCCCTCACAAGAATTTATTGAGGGATTACAGTCCATTCTCACAGCCGCGCACAATTCGTGCAGCCAACAAAGGCACTTTTGATGCCTTCGGTTCAGGCTCACTCGTGCTATCTAACAAGGTTGGAGATAAGACTGTGAACATTACATTGAAGGATACGTTCTACGCGCCAAAATGGCTGTTACCCTCATCTCGATCGGCCGGTGCGATAATGCAGGCTATAACACACAAATAGCTGATCAGAAATGCACAATATCCAATCGTAAAGGCAGGATATTGATGCAAGCACCGAAGCTGAATGGCTTATATCGATTTGATTTACAACACACAAGTGCCGAAGCGCATGTATGCGCATCAGCCATGGAATACATCAAAAATGGGGCACATTTCACAAAAGTCCCTACAGCACTTGCTCAACCGTGGCATGATATTAGGCATTGAATTGAGCTCAAAAGGTGACAAGGTTGTTTGCGATGCGTGCATTCAGCGAAGATTGCACGTAAATCACTTCCTCAGGAACCCAGAAGCCGATCATCAAAATTCGGTGACAGAATTTATTCTGATGTCTGGGGACCAGCGAGACACTCCACAATTGACAAGAAATCCTATTATGTGTCCTTCATTGACGACTACTCAAGGGAATCGGTTATCTATTTGATGGCAAACAATCGGAAGCATTTTCAAAATACAAACTCTACGAGGCTTGATGCTTCGACAGAGGAATATGCATATCAAAGCACTTGTTTCCGACAGAGGGGGCGAATACACAAGCTCAGAATTTGAACAGCATTTGGCCAAGCAAGGCACGAAGCATCGGTTAACCGTGCACGACACCCCAGAGTCAAATGGTGTTGCTGAATGTTAAACCGAACTCTAGTTGAAAGAGCTCATGCCATGCTATTGGAATCAAGTCTTCCTAAGACTCTATGGGGGCATGCAATTTTGCACGCCAACTATCTTAGGAATCGGACACATACAAGAGCTTTGCCAGACAAAACCCCTTTTGAAATGATCCATCACGAGAAACCGAACCTGAAGGACATACACGTGTGGGGAATTGAAGTCTACGTCAAAGTCAAAGAGGGAAACAAACTAGCAGCCCGTGCCAAAAGAGCTCGATGGATAGGAATCTCTGGACAGAGCCATGGTCACTGCATCTACTGGCCTGACTCTCAGAAGGTTTCTGTCGAGCGGAATATTATATTTGACTCAGAGATGAAGGGGGGCAAAGCTCCAATCATTTCTATTGAAGAGTCACAGCTACCTACGTCCAGAAAAGTGATACAGGCCATTTCGGCGCCAGCACCCATGCCTAGTCGCTTAGTCAGCGAGGAGGCAAAGATTGAAGAAATTGACGATAATGAACCAGAGGAACGTCTGAAGAGCTGCAACCCAGTCAGACTGTTGATGTCAGACCTAAAGAAGCTGCTCCAACAAGGAGAAGCGAAAGGATCCGTCAGCAACAGGTGCAGCCGGCCCCAAGTGGTCCCGTAACAAGATCTCAAGCTAAGAGACATGCTGGTGCAGATATCACTACACTAGCTTACGAGGACATTGAGGACCATCAAGACAAATTATTCGAACAAGATTTATCCTCTGTCACTGACGGCATCAGTGATTATAACCTTGCCATCAGTACACTTTCGACCTCCGATCAAAACAAAGATAATGTGCTGCCGGATTTAAATCAGACCGAGCCTAGCAATGCAGATGAAGCCTTAAATGATCCTATGTGGAAAGCATCGATGGATAAAGAGTATAAGGTGCTACTCGACAAAGGTGTATGGGAAGTGGTTAAACCACCTCCTGGGGCAAATATTGTCGGAAATAGATGGGTATTCCTCTGGAAACGCAATCCAGAAGGTGAACCCATCACACCTAAATCGAGGATGGTCGCCCAAGGCTTTACACAAAGTTTTGGAGTCGACTACAATGAAACCTATGCACCTGTTGCTCGGATGACTTCCTTACGGATTATATGTGCCATTGCTGCCAGGAACAACTGGCCTATTCACCAAATGGATGTGGACAGTGCGTATTTGAATGCTACACTGCCAGAACCTATTTACATGAGACAGCCGTATGGATATGAGACCGGAGACAAAGATGATGTCCTCCTGCTGAAGAAAGCACTTTACGGCCTCAAACAATCTGGAAGGGAATGGTACAAACGTCTGAGTGGTGAATTTCTCAAGTTAGGATTCACTAAATCAGCTTCGGATGGAGCTGTATTTTGTAGACGTGGACCGAGAGGGCATGCGATTATTGCGACGGCAGTAGACGACCTCACTATCACAGCTGAGAGTCAACCAATCCTCAATGAGGTAAAGCATGACCTTGCCCAGGTTTTTAGTATGAAAGACCTAGGCGAGATTCACTGGCTTTTGAACCTCAAAATCGAAAGAGATTGGAATAACAGATCGATTGCAATATCACAAGCCACATACATCCAGAAAATCATCAAAAAATTCAATCTGGATGATGCCAAAACATTTTCCACGCCTCTCGACCCAGCCGTTAAATTATCCAGGGACCAATGCCCTTCCACAGATGAAGACAAACAGAAGATGTCAAGAATTCCATACAGACAAGCGATAGGATCATTGATGTGGGCAGCAGTAGCCACTCGACCGGACATTGCGTTCGCAGTGTCATTGCTTTCTCAATTCCTCGAAAACCCAGGTCCAACACATTGGCATGCAGTCAAACGTGTCTTTAAATATCTAAAAGGCACGATGGACTACAAATTGACACTTGGGAAAAATCGAGACGGCCTCATTGGGTATTCAGATGCGGATTGGGCTTCTCAAGAGCACAGGCACTCATACTCGGCTTATATTTTTCAGATTGATGGAGGGACAGTATCATGGAGTTGTCAAAAACAATCCATAGTAGCCCTATCATCAACTGAAGCCGAATTCATTGCCCTGACTCATGCGAGCAAAGAAGCCTTATGGATGCGCCACTTTATTTCTGAAGTATTCCAACCGCTGAATTGTCCCATCAAACTTTATTCAGACAATCAATCAGCCATTGCCATCGTCTATGGCACTCAACAACACACGAGGACCAAGCATTTCGACATTAGATTATATTTCATCCGAGATATAGTCGAAGATGAAGAAATTAAGCTTGTGTACCTACCAACGGAACACATGCTAGCCGATCTTCTCACTAAAGGACTTCCTAGTCCTAGAGTGAGAATCCTCAACGAGAGAATCGGAATATATTAAGCTTGAGGGGGCGTGTTGGGTGCATTTATGCTCCTGCACCAAAATCAAGCATAATATATTCAATTTATTGTGTGGTGTTTCAATATTTTCTCATACTGTTCTTGTACCATGCATCCATTTCTCTGCTTATTTTCGAAATTTTCTAGTCACTCTCTATCTCTCCATTTCATTCTGTTATTTCTACTTTCACAGGCGGCTGCACCCAGCGGAGTTTGAAATGACTTCGACGCGCGAGCCCTTGGGCGCTAAAGGGCCGGGTGCAAGTATATGCCTTCTGAGACAGGATTACACTCCTCTCTCAGTGACAATAAATTCACTGAGAGAGGCGAGTAGTATCTTTCATATTTACATAGCATGTTGACTGAAAATCATGTAGTATATTTGATTCTAGGTATTGTATTAATATATCAGTGACAATAAATTCACTGAGAGAGTATATTTGATTCTAGCTTTCTAAGAACTCTACCGAACCTTCCCTGCCATAGCCCCTAGTTGCTAACAGGTAAGGTCAGTTTGACTGAAACATTAGGCACAGGAACCTCCTTCTGCTTTTGTTTACTGGTAGGTTTTGCAGAGGTAGGTTTCGCTTTCTTCCTTTTAGGCTCCTCTGATTCCCCCAGCCTCTTAATGCCATGAGGCTGCCCTGGTACTTTCACCGCATTACTCGGATCAAGCAGCACCGCGCTTGGCTTCACTACATGGCCCGCACTGCTTTTATGTAAATGGCAGAGGGCAATTTCCTCGATTTCCTCTTCGGAGCTGTCGATGACCACACGAGGCATTGGGATTTAGAGTGTGGGGATGAGTGGGTGATTGAAAAAACAGTTGAGAAATTTTCATCTATTTTTTTGTAACTAGACTTAACTCTTTTGGATTTCACAAATGACAATCCACATTGGCACCCAAAGCCCGTGCTTAAGGGCTGGGCTCAGGGCTTCTGAAAACGAAGCCGAGCCCTCCTCCTTGGGCTTTTGGAGTCCTGGGCCCAGCTTGGCTCAGGCTGAGCCCTGGCCTGAGCCCGAGCCCAGATAACACTAATTCCACTCAGAGTTACTGATCTGCAGCCGACGGTCTGTGTAACTAATACTACATCATGCCTAGAGAAACCACTGGGTATTAGAGCAAGGTTTCTGGTGACAGAGGTAGCACGAGCAACATGGTTTTATTTGTGTTGGTTTTTATTTTGATGGTAAATCCTGAAATTTGAAACCCAGTGAGAATCGGAACCCCGTGAGAATCGGAACCCAGTGAGAATCGGAACCCAGTGAGAATCGGAACCCAGTGAGAATCGGAACCCAGTGAGAATCGGAACCCAGTGAGAATCGGAACCCAGTGAGAATCGGAACCCAGTGAGAATCGGAACCCAGTGAGAATCGGAACCCAGTGAGAATCGGAACCCAGTGAGAATCGGAACCCAGTGAGAATCGGAACCCAGTGAGAATCGGAACCCAGTGAGAATCGGAACCCAGTGAGAATCGGAACCCAGTGAGAATCGGAACCCAGTGAGAATCGGAACCCAGTGAGAATCGGAACCCAGTGAGAATCGGAACCCAGTGAGAATCGGAACCCCAGTGAGAATCGGAACCCAGTGAGAATCGGAACCCAGTGAGAATCGGAACCCAGTGAGAATCGGAACCCAGTGAGAATCGGAACCCAGTGAGAATCGGAACCCAGTGAGAATCGGAACCCAGTGAGAATCGGAACCCAGTGAGAATCGGAACCCAGTGAGAATCGGAACCCAGTGAGAATCGGAACCCAGTGAGAATCGGAACCCAGTGAGAATCGGAACCCAGTGAGAATCGGAACCCAGTGAGAATCGGAACCCAGTGAGAATCGGAACCCAGTGAGAATCGGAACCCAGTGAGAATCGGAACCCAGTGAGAATCGGAACCCAGTGAGAATCGGAACCCAGTGAGAATCGGAACCCAGTGAGAATCGGAACCCAGTGAGAATCGGAACCCAGTGAGAATCGGAACCCAGTGAGAATCGGAACCCAGTGAGAATCGGAACCAGTGAGAATCGGAACCCAGTGAGAATCGGAACCCAGTGAGAATCGGAACCCAGTGAGAATCGGCCCAGATCCAGGGAGGTCGCAGCGGTTTAGGTCGGTGAAAACCACGGACCCAATCTGATCATGCTGGATCACAGAAATGATACCACTTTTATCGGTTCACGTTGGTGTAGATCTGATGAATAGAATTTATTATATCTTTTGTTATCGGTTCCAAGCAGATCACATATGTTACGGTTTCAAATATGATGACATCGGTTTGGGCATTATTTACAAATATTGTAATACTGCTGGGACTGATCCCAGCAGGTCCACCGGTCCCTACTGATCACCTCAGGTCTGCCTCCCTTGACCGAACCCACCAAATCCGCTGCTGCCAACCGATCCCACCATTCCCCACCACCGGTATACGAAGAAAGGCCGATAATGATAGTATTCTGGACACTAAGGTCAGCTCACATGCTGTAGAGAAGGAAGAGGGACTCATGCAGGAGGTGGAGACGGACGAGGCGGCATCATCGGTGAGTGGGTCGTTGTCCTCTGCGCGGGGTCAGCAACAAGAAAAAAAATTGAGGGTGCAGCTCACCCTTGCTGGCATCATACGCAGGGGAATTGATGGGGAGATGCTTCACCATCCTGAACGAGTATTTCACAGGCAGCGAGTTTCCGTGAGTGTCGTCCATGGGAGAGATCGCACGTGACCATTCCCCAGACTTTAAGGTGTTAGACCATGTGAGAGTATCAACTACAGGAAGGAATTCCAAAAGTGATCCTAAGTTGACTTGTCACAAGATGAGGTATCAATATAGGGGAAGCAACGAACCGGGCCAACCAGGACTATGATAGGTATCACCTCAGTTCTGAGCGATGCAGTAGACTTGGCATGTACAAAATGAGTGAAGCCATGTGGTGTCAGGAGGAAGTGGGAAGAAAGTCTAACAATTTACCTGTTCATGTAGTCCTGGCTATTCTCCCAGTTGATTCTTCGAGTCAGGATTTCCATAGAGCATATAGCCATTGTACATTGATTCCAGGTGTGGTGGAAGTGGAAGTGGTAACAGAGGGTAACACTGACAGGACGCGAGAGGTTCAAACAAGGTTGTTCATATGAGATGTGCCATGGGACAACACAACATGGAATGGGCGACTGATGTGGGCCTCGACCACAGCTGCCAGAAGGACGACAAGCAATGTGTGTGGACAAAGGTGATGCATGAGGTGGAATTGGTGACCAAGGGTATTCAAGACTGAGTATCTAACAGCAGATAAATATAAGATCTGACCGGGAATTTTCCCTGAAGAGGGCAGTTAGCCCGCAGTTAAACTACCCATGCACCTGGAGGCGCCGGCAAGAATGCAGCGCCTTGTGGAGACAAAAAGAAAATCATCACATTAGGAATAACCACCTCAGAATTAAGCATGTCCCAGGGCAGTAGGGGAGGGTCTGGTCACAGTATAGCGAGGCAGTGGGGGTGTACCTCCACCAATGGAAACACCGTCGTTTTAGCTTTGACTAGGGCCAGTGGGTGAGGCGGGTGCGGATGAGGGTTTTTTCTGTTCCTTGCTCAGCTGTGAGGGAGGTTGAGGAATCTGTGATGACAAGGATGTGAGTAGATACACTAGAATATTACATGGAGGCACCTCTCCTTGTAGCTCTGTAGCTCTGGGTACCAGTTCTCGCCCTGCTGCAGGGGCCGCAAGGGGTACTTGTAATGCCTCGGGAAGACGAGCTGTGTCATGCTGGGTGGAGCGGTTGATGAGGCTGCCTGGACGGCGATGTAAGGATGCACGAGTGCACCAGTCCTAGGGGGGCACGAGGGAGTCCTCATCGGGGACGAGGGCGTCAATGTTGGTGGGGCCAGCGTCAGGGTCATGGGTGATGTTCCACAGGATGGGCTCACATCGTACATATGCTCATCGTGGTGGAGAGCAAGATGGACACATACTATGTTTGTGTTGGGTGCATTTATGCTCCTGCACCAAAATCAAGCATAATATATTCAAGTTGTTGTATGGTGTTTCAATCTCTTCTCACATTGTTCTTGTACCATGCATCCATTTCTCTGATTATTTTCGAAATTTTCCAGTCACTCCCTACCTCTCCATTTCATTTTGTTATTTCTATTTTCACAAGCGGCTGCACCCGGCGGAGTCTGAAATGACTTCGACGCACGAGCTCTTGGGCGCTAAAGGGCCGGGTAGTAGTACATGCACAGTGAGACAGATTTCCCCCTCTCTCAGTGACAACTAAATTCACTGAGAGAGGCAAGTAAATTAGTCTAGTGTTCTTTAGATTTATTGACCTAGAAATCCTCTGTAGTGAATTAATTTCTAGGTAGTGTATAATATATTTATAGTGACAACTAAATTCACTGAGAGAGTGAATTAATTTCTAGTCTATTCTTTTGACCAACAAGTCCATACCTACTGCCTATAATTCCTGTCTACTACAGTTTGCACGTATTTGCCTAAGAGTCTAATTTAAATTTGACAGTAATCACCAGGTGAGAGGAGAACGGTGCCATTAATCAATAATTGATAATCTTTTTGGACTCCAAGAATTTGAAAGATTTTGAGTTTGTGAAAAGCATATAGTCTAAAGTAAAATTTTGTGTGCACGTGCATGTTTCAAAAAAATATCACAAGTTTTGAAATTAATTTGAGAAGTCCATGTACAAGCTGATTTCACTTTTCAAAGGTTGACAATGTTCTCAGAATTTAGATTTGTATTTTTCACTTCTGGACACGCTGTGGTCAGATTTAGTAGTGTGGATTATATCAGATTTAAAATGCACACTAAACACTGTATTGGATAAAAATAGTTCTTACTCTCGTGTCCAGCACAAACAGATCCCAACCGAATCTTCAACACACACTTTACATGTTACAGTTCCCACCCGGTGCAACCTCCCTGGACCCGTGTCGATTCTCACTGGGTTTGAAACCTGATTACTGTAATAATTTTGATAATTTTCTGTGTTGGTGCATGTGATGCTAAGAACAAATCAGAGACCCACGCTGACTCAGAACCAAGGATGTGAATGCTTCATGATAAGTACACATGATGTCAAGGATGGTCATGAGGCGTTTTAGTATTCGCGCAAACTCCAACTCCTTTCACCCGATTCCTTTCACTCTTAGATCGCAAAGCCCGCCTACTGATCACATCTAACCCAAATCAGGTCTCAAAATCGTTCTCCAATGCTTCCTGGAAATGTGTGCATTCATTTATGCGATGGCTATCAGCGCTCTCAAAATCACAAGGCCTGTCAGTGTCGCCCAGATTGAAGGTTATATAATTCGGCACCTTCTTTCAACAGTCCATCCATACCCCACTCCCACCCCTCCACCCCTCCTCCTCCTCTCAAATGTTTCCACCATTCGTGAGCATGCATACCGATGACCTGTGTATCTCAAACTCCAGCGTAGCCTGGTGCCTCCAGATGCAATAGAACATGTCTGCCACACAGGGCCTGTGTGGCATCCATGTCCTATTCTATGCTGCGGTCTCTCACTGCTTACTCGCACTAGACTCATCACGACCTGCGTCCCCATCGGCCTTCAGTGAACCAATATCTAATTTATCATTAGGTGAAGTTATAAGGGCAACCTAGGCAGACGCTCTACACTCAAGCGGCGAACTGGCGAAGGGGGATCCAAAGAGAAAACTCTGAGGAACCCCTTTGCCACCTAACTACGACTATAAGCAAACTCGGGAATGCTAGCCCGATCACCGAATGCCTGAGTTACATACGCAATCACGCCAGAGATAACAGGGCTGGACAGATAAGGAAGGAATGATGTCGGAAGGGGCCGGAACAGGAAGGGAAATAAACAGAACACAAGACAGAAGGATGCCAAAGGCTAGGAGAAGCTCAGGGGCCACCAATGACACGCTGCGATAATGCAGTGTGCGATAATGCACAGTGCGATAAAGCATGCAATAATGCACAGTGCGATAATGCGTGCGATAAAGCATGTGATAATGCGCACTGCGATAATGCGTGTGATAATGCGCACTGCGATAATGCATGCGATAAATCATGTGATAATGCGCAGTGTGTGATTGGTGTTCCCCTGACAGAAGTTCACCTGACGACAAACTGGATATTGGTTGATGATATCTGCCACCCCCACATTGTCACCACCCACCTTTCCATGTGTATAAGATGACCTGTACATCACCGCTGCCATCCATGTCACTGTGCCACATGAGGCATCTCTGGAACGGTCGCCGACGTGGAACGATCGTACGTTGGCGATCGTTCCAGAGATGCATCATGTGGCACGCCCAGGGGGAAGCGAGTTCCATGCTCATGCTGAGGAAGGTAGGTTTCCTATGTGAATCATTGATGACATTCATGCTCATCCCCTACCTGTTTTTCTTTTTTTTTTTTTTTTTTTTTTCAGAGTCCTATGGCCACAGACTCTGAAAAAAAAAAAAAAAAAAAAAAGCGGGAAGAAAAACAGGTAGGGGATGAGCATGGATATCATCAATCATGATGATATTCATGCTCATCCCCTACCTGTTTTTTAATTTTAATTTTAATATATCCATTTATCTCCATTGAGTCTGTGCTCATGTATGATAATACATGTCGTGTAACTACCAAGAGACAATGATCAGGGTAACTCAACATTAGCCCTAATGTGGGTGGTCCACGCTGATTCGGAACCAAGGCGAATGCTTCACGATATCACGTGGTGTCAGAGTGATGTGACTTTATCCGTGCAAACTCCGACTCCTTTCACCCGATTCCTTTCACTCCTTGCGTGAAACAAAGGAAAGCCTGGGGACCTTGACAGCGTGAAGACAGCGGTGATAACAAGATAGCGGGATGGACAAAGGGATTGATAATGGAGTGCTAGTGCAAGGGCAGCATGTGCAGGATTAGACTCGGAACAGCGGGAAGAAAACACAAAGGACCGGGCAGTCTGCCAAAGCAACACGTGCAGGGTAAGAACAGCACGAATAAAATAAGGGCATATGGGAATTATGCAGGTGTGGCGCTGTGAGAGTATATAGACACCTCGCGGTAGCATATCAGAGCGTTGCTTGTTAGCCCCCTTACCGCGATGAAACCGCGACGGCCCTTCTCAATGAAAGAACTATAGTTTCGAGTTGGCGTCGACGTGTCACCCACCCTTCTTTATGACGTTGACGCGCCAGTCAGGTCGACAGCAAGTGGCCACTCAAGGTTGATTAGCTCGAAATTGCCTCCCGTAGCGGGGGGCAACGTCTAATCAACCTTGAAGAACAGCTGTGTCGAGTTGGCGTCGACGTGTCACCCATCCCTCTCGCACCACCCTACAAACGTTGACGCACCAGTCAGATCAGGTCGACAGCAAATGGCCAACTCCAAGGTTGCTTAGACGTTGCCTCTCGTAGTGCATTATGGGCAGAGAAGAAACCATCCAGTAAGATCAGTGGTAACGGGGAGTAAGTGAGTGGACAATCCATGGTTCTGGATTTGCACGTCCCAGCCGTGTTGTAATTGCCTACTCACTTACCCCGCGTTACCAACTCGAAGGTAATGGATCTCGCGCGGGTAGACGACGGGGTTCTCGTCTACCCGCTCACCTCATTCTCATTCGGCGAGAAACAGTCCCGTGGGTCTTACTGGATTGTTTCTCACTGGATCTTATATCCATATATTCCCTTCTACTAGCGAACGGCCATCCGAAGCTTGTCGAAGGGCGCCATCGGAGAACCATAGCCAAGAGAACATAGAAACTGATCAAGATGTCGAGGAAGAAGTAACCATTATCCGCGGAACTTCCGAAATAAGGATCATTTCTCCGTCGACGTCATCCTCGTCCTCCCGACCTCACCGCGAAGAGTCGACGGAGAGTACAGCAAACGTCGTCCAAGTCTACACGTCAGTCGACTCTTCACTGCTGAGCGTCCCGAGTCGCACGACCCGTCGTAAATCGGTTAACTCCTGACGAATCTCCACTTCCGAACCTCGACCTGGACCTGACTTGCACGGGTTTCGGTTCCGTCGCACGGAACCAAAGCCCCAGCAAGTCGATTCATCAACGAGTAAGGCGGAACATACACCTCGCTTTGAAAACCCTGACGGTAATTTTGCAGCCATTATTCACACAGAAGGCGCACTCATTAGTTTTTTTTTTCGTTCAAAGGTTTTCAGAGATCCTCAGGAAAGGAATGACACTCCATCTGACGGGCTGGCTTGCACTTAGTGCAAAAACAGCGACTGGTTTTGCACGCATTGCAAGCCGCCCCCACCCCGGAGCTACCTACGTCCGACGCTACGTTGGCAACCAAAGCCGCCGGCCCATAAAGAGCCGTTGAACGGTTAGTGTGTTTGGGAGCGTGGACGCCGTCGACGGCTGGGGGTGTTAATTGGCCACCGTATGAACAGTTACGATGCGGGTGGAGAGATATGCTGCCGAGAAAGCGCAGAGTAAGGGATTGGATTGAGGACATGGCCAGAGCTGAAGGGTATGAAAATGAGGATGGAGACGAGGGGCCGGTGGCGATCATTGGGTAGATTGGGCGGAGCGGGTCGGGTACGCGGACGCCTCTGCCGTTGGATGGATCTGCTTACCCAGGGCTGCTTCCGCACAGGAAGGACCCCTTGGAAGCCCCAGCACGCTGGTGCGAGGGATGGTGGTGGCAAAGGCGGGCGGTACCGAGGATCCTCTTCAATCGGATCCTGTGAAGAGGTCTACCCAACGGTGAATCAAGTACTACATACGTTCATTTGGTGGAGGTAACATAACAGCGATACGAGCATTCAATGTTTTAATCCCCTGTCACCACCACCCTGGCGCTGTTTACTTCCAAATTCTCCACTGGACCTATTTGCACCTGAGAAGTGTGTTCAAACGCCGCATTTGGGCACACTTTGTGCAAATAGGTCCAGTTTGAAACGCGCCCAAGCGGCCAAGCCGTGATTAGTAGAGGCTGATGGGTCTTGTACGGTCGCGATCCCACTAACTTGAATAGTATTAGTGTGTGTGAACAAGCAATGGTGTAAATATCGTAGCGGCACTGGCGGATAAGAGTCAGACGCTGTTGCATGTACAACCTGTTGTAAATCCCCTTGCTCTGCAAGGACCGGAAAATCGTGGGAAAGCTCCAGGCACCAGGCACTTGTACTAGTCCGTTGCCGTGTCTGCAGTTCATACTGTTCCTCTCGTTCGGCCCTTACTTTTACATGTATTTTACTGCGTGTACATGCGTGTTCCATTCAGACGCATTCCTACGCGCTGAAGTGACCGCCGACCGTCCTTACGCCTCTACATGCATACGGTGCACGTGCACCGTATCCCGCGAGTGCTACGAATTAAGGAGTGTGCCGCGAAAGTTCGATGGCGCAAGTTGAAGATGAATTACATAAAGAGAGTGTGCTATGAAAATTCGAGGTGCTATTGTTTCTGTCAGCCATGAAGCTTGGTGAGAAACGGCGCCCGCCTATTCTCGAGGAAGGCGTGATGGGTGAATATGTAGACGAAGACGAAGAAAGGTCGTGGCTCGTCCGCAGGTGATAGTGGCGGAAGTAACTGAGGACTCCGCTGTGGGGACTGAAAAATGGGCGGCGAAGACTTTGCGATGGGTGACGTGGGCAGCGGAGGAATAAGAGGTAAAGATGAAGTCTGCCGTAAAGAAGACCTTGCCTCTCAGCGTCGGAAGTAATAAGAAAACAGTGGATGTGTTGACGTAATTTAAACTCAGCCACCACAAACCTCAATGTACTTGCCCGTCGAGGTCTGGAGCCATGTTTTCTGTCAGTTACCCAATAACTCTCAAACACAACTTATGCGCGTTTGCCAATTCTGGCGGGACATAGCCAAAGCCACACCGCAGCTCTGGACACACCTCCACATTGGCCATCCACATCAATTTGCTGATCCTACCGGGCTCTGGCAGTGGCTAAAAAAATCGGGCGAGTGTCCACTCGATGTGATCCTCAATATTCCACTCGGAGTCGTCGATCTGCGGCCGACGCTGGTGCTGTTGCCTGGCCATGTCAGACGATTCCGCGTCCTTAATATCGAAGTACCCACGTCTGGTATCGCGGACACAATCTTCTCATCTATTGCGCTCTCTGAAGGAAGATGCAATGGCAATACCGCACCACTTCTAGAGGAGTTATGCATTACCATTGAGGATATGTCAGACACGCTCGTAGATGAGGACCAGGACTATTTTGAACACGCATTTTATCCTTCCCCACGGCTTCGGAGACTAACTATTTCTCCACTGAGGCTGCCCGCTCCATCATCTAAATTGCTTTCCACCGTCTCCGCCCTCATGATCGTCTCTGGGCCTGACGACCAAGTTACGCCTATCGAGGGGGCGCTGAACACCATTGCGGCTATTCCTCACCTTAAATACCTCAAGTACTCCGGGTACCATTTCTTCTCGTTCCAAACCAGCCACAGCCTCGACTATCCTCGCGTAGATGTGCTTCCTCATCTTGAGGAGGTAGACGTCACGGTTCCTGGCTGCGGCCTCGACATCTTGCAGTGTTTGGAAGCACCCGCCCTTCGATGCGTACGTCTCGATGGGTCAAGGGAGGATGGCTATGCAGAAGATTGGCACGACGAAGGCGTTACTAATGTGTCTGCATCACTCAAGCGCTTGCCTCAGCGAGCACCGCGCATTCAGAGGCTCGACCTCCATCGCATTGAAGAGCTGAAAGCCGATACATGCGAGTGGCTTTTCAGCCAGACTGATTTTGCTCATCTCCAAGAACTCCGCATCGAAGGCTCAACCCTGACAGACGCAGCTTTTACCCAGTCAAGTTCGCTTGGTCCGTGCCTACACCGGCTCGAGCTCATAGACTGTGAAGATATAACAGGCAACGCCTTAATCGCTTATATCGAGGCCAGGCAGCTGTCAGGGCATGCGGGGGACCTCCAGTTATTGGTGAGTGGGTGTCCAGGAGTAGAAGACAAGCATCTGGCCGAATTGTCCCGTTTTGTAACTGTTGAAGGGGTTGGTGGTTAGCGCGTCAGCCTGAGCCCATCGCAAGCCAATGTCGTCTACCTAGTATCATGAGCAGAATCAAATTTATTCTGTCAATTGCCGGCAATGGCAGAACTGGCCGAAGAAGGCCTTTCTGCCGAGTGTGGCAGAATACGGCTGAAAAAATTTAGTGGCCTACCGTATATCTATATTAAAACCATGGGACAAAGACGGATGGTATAGCAGACATCACGGATGATCCGCGTGGCTGACGATCGGGCTCAGTAGGCATCAGCCGCGCTCAGTACTGCTTCTGGATCCCACTCAGAGGCTGTCCCGTCCTGATGTTAGTGCGTATGAACGTCTTCGTGTGTCCGCGGTGCTTGGCCTTGATCAGCACTTTTCGTGCTTCAAGATCATATACCTGCGCTGCAGTAATCTCACTTCCATCAAAGACTGACGATTATGCACCTTGTCATCCGACCTGACCTAAATTTGGTCCGGCACTGGGAGAAGAGATTGTGGCCAGGCGAGGAAGGCGGCGGCCATGATAGTCTATGGGGTTGTGCATCGGCATCCTCGATATAGATTTAGTTCGACTTTTACCGTGATTCAAGCAGCTCTGAGCCGTGTTTCGATGGGTGAGGTGTGTCGGTATTTCTTTGATAAGCGAGCGAGTTTCTTTCCTCAGGCTGCAAGTCGCGACCTAAATTTTCATTGAGGTCGGCATCGTCCATCTCGTTCAGCTGTCCCTCGCCCTCTAACATCTCGAAAGCCCTGCAGAATGCGAGGGTGAATATGACATCGAATGTCATGTAGTTAAGCCAAGCGAGTATGGCGATGAATGGGGCACTCGGGCTATCATTGTCAGTGGTGGCTGTATTTGCAACAGTGCCCGCTTCTGTTTTCGCGTTCAAGTTGGTGTCGGCACCCGTGTTCTTCCCTGAGGCTACGCTTGTCATGTTCCCTCTGTTGGAGTTTGTAGTCTTCGCTGTATTTGTGGGGCGCGCTCGGCGCCTAATAAGACCTAAGCCGTTCTTTCCTACTGCGACCACCTCGAATCTTCTACACCCTCCACTCGTATTCACGGATGTCACGGTGTTCGTGGTCATTTTGGCCGCCGCCGTGTCGTTGCATGCTCACGCGGTCATTCGTCATGTTCAGATTTTCCTCGCTGCCCACCTCCTCACACATCCTCATAGCCCTGACAGCGGACGCACTGAAGGCTTGTATGCAGTGTAGAAAGAATAAGGTATATTTCATGGTAATATCACGTGATGTAAATATTTTAGGTTAGTGGGTCCAGCGAACGGCCGTGCCTTTCCCGCGCAAGCCGGCGGCTTTGGCCAGGCCGAGCCGGTCCCTGCCCATCACTAAACGTACCTCATGGCAGTCCAGGAACACAGAGTCAACGTCACTACAACCACGTGCCTGGAGTTTGAAAATAGCAGGAGTTTGAAAATTCGGGTCGGGGCCCGAATTACTGTAAGCGTAATCATCAAGGCTCTTGATTTATAAAGAAAAGACAACTGCAGTAATGCCATATGGCAAGCATTACAATCTCCCGTGTAGAGTAGAATAACAGCAGAGCATAAAAAATGGATTACGAAGATTTGCATGAAACCTCTTGGAAGGTGTGTGTCTCCCCATTCTGGACCTCTGCATGGTAGGGCGCCTGCACCGTATCTTTCGTTACCTCCTAGTGGCATTGCCGCCGGCTCGGCTCGGACATTCCGGCTAACCCCACCAGGCCAGGTCCGCAGCATGAACTGAGATAAGGCAGCAGGTGAACAGCTTCGGAACCTTGGAGGAAATTAGAGCTTAGATGTCTGCACTACTTGTAGTTGTCATTGACTGTTTTCCTTACTGGTAGTCTACATGGACATCTTCGACATCACCAGCACGCCAGCTTCTGAAACGACTTATGCGCTCAGGCTATCATTGGGTCTGGCCTTTATTCTCCTGACACTGTATCTTCTCTTCTTCCCATCTTTGGCACCATACCCCCTGGACCTCGAGGCTTCCCTTTTCTGGGGGCCGCATTCATAGTGCCGAAACAACAAGAATGGGCAACCTACGCTCAGTGGAGTAAGCAATACGGCCCCATCCTCGGATTCAAAGTGTTCGGACAGAATATCGTCGTTCTTCACACAGCTGAAGCAGCAAATGAACTTCTCGAGAATAAAGCCGCACTTTCTGCTGACAGACCACCCTTTCCCATGCTAGAACTGTGAGTTCACACGTTCCCAAGAACCACACCTTCAGTTATAATCATTTCAATTTAATTGCCGTGTACCGCAACCAAGGCTTATTATCCCTTGTAGGATGGGATACCCTGATTGGAATTTAGGTCTAATGCACTACGTGGAGAAGCAGCGCCTCGCCAGGAAACTCCTCTTTCAAGCCATGAATCCGCGAATGCTCTCCGCCTATGCGCCCATTCAGGAAAGGGAAGTAAACCGACTACTTTGTAATATCTCCGAGTCTCCCAGGGAATTTATCCAGCACTTACGGGTGTAATATAATAAAGCCTCTCCCATTTTGCCATCTTGCTAACAGGAAGCATCTGAAATTTTAGGACCGCCGGCAGCATTATTTTGATGGTATTCTATGGCCACCAGGCTCAACAGGCCGATCCCTTAATCAAGTTGAACGATGACGCGGTCATCAACTCATCCCGAGCGGGCATTCCAACCTCATACTGGGTCAATACGTTCCCAATGCGTAAGCAGATCTCAAGATGGTTCTGGGTCCATGGCCTGTCTGATATGACAGATGACATGTGTTCAATCAAGTGAAGCACCTTCCTGCATGGTTCCCCGGTGCAGGGTTCCAGCGAGAAGCGGAAGAAGGGAGACGTCTTGGTGATAGTCTGTATCAATTGCCTCTAGCAATGGCGAAGCGAAACCTAGTTTGTTTCACTTACCTATCTAACAAATTCCACTAATTACCATGTCAGGAAAATGGCAGTATCTCGCCGTGTTTCGTATCAGCCTTCCTGAGCAACGAGAAGGACCCTGAATACATAGCTGCTGGCTGCTCAGTTGCAACCACCTCTTACTCCGGTCTGTATAAATCAAACGATTCAATATTCATTGCTCATACCTATCATTTGTCCGGGAAATTTCTTCTCTGCTCATAGCTGGTGTAGAGACAACAACATCAACGTTGACTACCTTCATTCTCGCGATGGCTCTCAACCCCGCTGCTCAAAGAAGAGCACAGGCTGAAATAGATGCCGTGGTAGGACTCCATAGGCTTCCAGCACTTGAGGAGAAGAACACACTAAAGCTGCCGTTCGTGGAGGCCCTCATAAAGGAAACACATCGTTGGAATCCGCCGGGAAATCTTGGTCAGTCTCAAATCTATGCAATCCTTTGCCGGAAGTATATTTGTCGTTTCTGTACTTGTCCAAGGAGTCATAGTTCATGGATATTTCGTGCTTGACTACCTACCTCACTTATTGCCATTCTCCTTCAGGGTTGCCCCATCGCGTAACTGAAGATAACATGTATCAAGGTTATTTGTTACCAAAGGGGACAATCCTACTTAGCAACATCTGGTGTGTCCAGTTACTGAGAAGTAGATCACACCATCCTCAAGGCTTCTACAGGGCAATCCTTCATGATGCGGAGCACTATCCGCAACCTATGGAGTTCATTCCGGAGCGTTATCTGGGCAGTGCTCTGGAAGACCCCAGAGTCCACGTGTTTGGATATGGGAGGCGGTGAGAACATCCTCCAGAACTACTGCGCGCACCCACTTCATTTATTATGCACGGCTCAGTTCATGCCCTGGCCGGAATTTAGCTGAAGCCACCGTGTGGCTTGCAGTTGTGTCTATTTTAGCAGTCTTCACGATCACCCCCGACTTGGATGAGCATGGAAAGGAAATCCCTATAGCTATTGAGTATACCTCTGGCGTTATGAGGTACGCCTAATAAGAAGCCAATTCACTTGTATTGTTTCGCCAATGCTTTTCTATTAGCCGTCCCAAGGACTTCAAATGCAGGATCACTCCCAGGTCCGCGGCGGCGGCGAATGTCATTGCCCAGTGTCGAGATGCAGCAGCAGATTAACATAGGCACCAGGAAACGCATAGGTATGCAAGCCTACGTATCACGTAAACTGTTCCAATACAGCGCATCATGACCTTTGCCCGTTAGGTATGGATCGTGTGTGAGGAAACGGGGATGGAGTTTTTATATGGAGCTTACGCGGGTACGTGGGCCACGGTCGGAATAAATACCAATAGTAATCACAAGAGTCATACAATCAATAAGTATACGCATTAGTAACATGGCTAGTGCAGCAGAGCTAAACGGGGTGGGGGGCGAAGCGAGACCGAATACGAATCGAACCGATCGAGTGGCAAACTGGAGCGAGATAAATGGAGACACCATGTTGGAGCGACAAGGACGTGCTTGCAAGCGTGCCACATGGGCAGTTCCTTGGTGATCATCAAGTAACAATGCCATGCTCGATTATTGGATCTTCAATTCTTCATACCATCGCTCCAAGTAAATTTCCCTGGGTTCTCTGGTGCTCCAGAGTCATAATATTCTGTGTTTCCAGGACGGTAAGCCAACCTAAAGGAACGGAAGGAATCAAACTAACGGGCTCAAACAGTTCGTCTTGGAGGGTTTCTAATGCGTTCTTTGCAGCTTCATCGCGAGCAGATTGCTTCTTTCTTGCACTTCCACGCCCATATTCAATCTCGTTGACTGTACCAACTATGAGAAAATTGAACTGATTCAATGCAGCAAAACGCACTCAACACAACTGATGTCCAGACTACGTTGTGGGAAGGGCCAACCCCCTTGTCGTCCCAGCTCAGCGTACTTAGTCTACTCTGGCGCTGGAGCTCATTATGCAGTAACATGGCCCAATGCATTTGGGACTTTTTCTCTGAAGGCGTGGGGCCAGGATGTGATCGTTCACGCCGACAGGATTCAGAAGAACAAATTGGTGTGATAAAGGCAATTTATTAGCTAGACAGTCTCTGTCAATAGTAATAAGAATACGAACTATGAGATCTGCGCATATGAAATTAAATGGAGGTAAGCAACCTCGAGATGACTAGTATAGTCCTGAACGAGGTTTGGCCTTCCTTCTAATGTTGTGGAATTAAAGGAGTACGCGAGCGATCGTTGTCACAAAGTGGCTCCTCCAGTTACACACTTTGAATATACGAGATGCGATCAGTTGCTGGGACGCGCGGTATTTTCTTCGCTGTCTAGCATGTCGACCTCACTAACCAGAATGGAAACATCGTCGTTCAATTATGGTTCAGAGTCAAAATTCATGCCATTTTCAGGATTGCGGACGGCAAGCGTAACCATGTCCAGAGAGTGACATCCAGGCCACACAGGGCAAGTCAGACAAGATGTCGCGAGACATTCCAGGGATTGGAACCATAGATGCATGATATATAGGTGGTGCATTTCTAGCAACAAATGGAGGGATAGCTGTGTGTTGATGGTACTGGTATATAGCGTGCTGCGCAAGTTGACAGCCCCAACCAGCAGAAAAACGCGGCCCGATGGAATGCTGGTGATCTTCCAAGACTATCCGAAACGTGATATCACGATACAGCGACATGAGATGTAGGGCTGACAGAGGTGCATCAAGAGTCAAGCCGCCCGTGGTCCCACGATTGGTTTCGGAAGACTTGCCCTGATAGAAACATAGCAAAACCAGCACTGTGTTTGTGATGATGTGTTCCACATATGAGCCGAGTAGTATGAGAAATACGGCTGGGCAATCCCTGCTCTGAGGCGATTGAAATTGCTGCTGCGGGAGTTTACCAAGTTGAGAATGAAAGAATGAATCGCCAGTCGATGAGGGATAATCAAATCCACAACGTAGTAATTGTGAAGAGTCTGACCGAGTTGTTTGAATGCCGCGGGGAAATTATGTAACTTCAAGTTGAACCGCGTGCCGCTTACTAAGTGACCCTTCTGCAATGGGATCTACATGCCTGGAGAGCCTTGAACTTGACCACCATTCATTCCACAGGTACAAGCCGGACTTCTTGACCCTCAGCGCTCAGCGCTCACCCTTTAAATGGCAGATTGACGTCCTAAGAAACAAATTAGCTGATATCATTGATGTAAATCTTCCTTTTGTCGTCACCGACGTCCCTCATCTTTGTTTGAATTTTCAACGTCTCACAGCCACCGCCCGGGAACTTGAATTTGGGCAACTCTTAAAGCGTTTACATAACAGAGACTTGCTAGCCACCGGCAATGCGAGAACCGTGCAATTAGCGTTTGACATGATTGGCATTGATTGCCCGTGAGTCGTGAGAGTATGACCCATTTCCGTCCACTGTGCGTGTTACAACTTAGAAGCGTATACCATCATTCTTTTTGAATGGAGCCAAGTAAACACTGCACACGATAGCTGTCACCGGCCCTCACGAGTTTCTTCCTGATGATGATAAATAGATCTTTTTTAAAAAGCACTCCTTTCTATTTAGTTCGGTTGCCATGAGTACTCATCATATCATCCAGCTCACCGGTGTTGTACCAAGTGGAAGCTACTGCATATATTCACCTTCTGGAGGCGTACTCGTGTACATCCCTGAGTTGTCACCGTATTCTTTGACACTGACATGAAGCTCGACCGAGCGTATATACTTTCCAGGAGAGACGGGGTTCTTTTTCTGGTAAAATATCTGAAGCCTAGGCACGGTTTCAATGCATATTATTACCTTCTTACCGCCGTGGCACACTGTTCCCCGTAGTACCTATCCACGTATGACATAGACCACGAAGCACCTCGCACGGCACTCAAGAGCATCAGCGCCCCTATTCAACTCCCATGGGGCTATCTATGTAAGTTCATAGTCAACTTCAAGCCCAAATAGTCAACCTCGATTCGACGCTACTCCTGCTGAGTTTGTGATGTCGAGACTGAAGGGAATGGCGTTTACTATTTAAGGGGTGGTGCTTACAGAAAAAGAAAGCAGTGACTTACAGTTATCTTATCAAAAAAAAAAAAAAACCCCCAATTCTAACAATAATAACTTGAATTCTGATGAATTGATACTCCGTATGACTGACTGATCCAACCATTATTCGTATTGTGCTGCTTGACATACAGCGGGAAAGAATACATAGGGATGATAAGTCTGAATACACTGTTAATACTGTAACAGTATATTCAGACTTACCACCTCTATGTATCCTTTCCACTTACCGTGGTGTCCATGATTCAGCCAATGTCAATGGGAGAATAAATAGCCGGGTCCTGCTCACTGATGCTAGCAAAGGGGATGGTGGTTTTTGTCGTCATACTATGCGTTTGAAGGGAGAGATGAGAAACAAGACATATGTGAGGCTCAATCCAGTAGAGATAATTGTGTCTTGGTATAGAAGTACAGACCGACAACAGGAAAAATAAATCTGTTTCGGGCGAAAATCAAGGTTTGGAATGAAAATAAATTCACCAATAAAGTAGGGCCTGTGACCTTGGTCAAGAGAACCTAGAGCTAGGGATGATCAGGCAGTGCCCCCAAGACAGAGTCAAAAGCCTCGACAAATGACAATGGGTCAGATCGCTTTCGTCATATCAGCATAGCTCGTTACGCCAAGAAGTAACCCACCAGCATCCATGTATTGCATTCATCCTGTACCGGAACTGCGCTGCTCATGCCTTAGTCACCGGCTCCATTAGGACATTGTCAACTTCTCCAAGGGAGTGTATTTCTGCTGTTTGCACATTGCGATATAAGGCTGCAGCGGCAGTGGCCTCTGCTTCTTGTTTCTGCTGTTGAAGATTCCATCTCTCCATAATACCTGTATGTCCTCTAGTATGATTGTGTGAAGAAGAACTGCTGCGTCCGGATCGTGCATCGTAAACTTGACAGATGACACATCGAATTTTCTTGTCATTGTGAAGATGGACTTCGAGAAGTTCGAAATCTGCCACAGCTCTTACAGACTGACAGTGATATGCAATGTCAGACACTTGCTGCTAGGCAGGGGTTTCTTGGGAGGACTGGGCATGGTGGCTGAGTGGAGTGTGTTTGCAGACAGCGAATGGCCCTTGTTTGTCATCATTACAAACAAGGGCCATTCGTTGAGACACGGCGATGACACTCCGTTATGATAAAGGGGCGCCGTGTCACGCTCACTTGCAGTCCTTTTGTTCGTTGGCAGTTTGTCAAACAATCATCATTTGTTACAGTCTTCTAATTGAAAGTCTCTCCGCCTTTGATCAAAGGGGTCTCTTGGTCTGATCCCTCGGACGAAAATACGCATCCTAGTTTTATTTGCGCGTTCTGTCAGTTTGCGATGTTTGCTGTTGGGCTGTCGTGACATGGGATGCCTCTTCCTAGCTGTTAGTGCCGTATCACGCGGGTAGTGTAAACTCACTGTTAAAAGTAGAACCTGTTGAACAGTCTGCGTTCGAGCTCCGTAGAGGAATGCGGTTGTGTGTGAGTCCGTCTGTTCCCGGCAGATGTACTGAACTAGAAGAACACGCGGGGTATGAACTGGTAGGGGCAGATACCGCCGCACCTGCGAGGGCAGGGAACGATCTGGGATTGAGTGACCAACCACGTATAATTGGACATATCTGTAGATGAATTTGGGTCAGATTTTCCTCTTGCGCTATCATAATTAGCGTTCATGTGAGTGGGAACCTCTGGGGAGTCGGGGTCTGTCAGAGAATCATCGACAACGCTGACTTCAACTCGGGACTGGGAGGGTGGTGAGGGAGGTTCGGTCATGGAATCGTTGTTGTCAATGTGGTACTCTCCGATACGGGGTGGCACAAGCGGTGATGAAGGCTCAGTCAGTGAGTCGTCCTAAACGTTCACCCCAGATCTGTGTAAGCAAGGAGCTCTGGATTCGTGTATGGGGAAATCCGGGTTACCAGGGGCAAAGTTGAGAGTAATATTCTACTAGAGACAACTGGTGACAACAGACGCCGAGGGACCACTCACAATCGGGGCCAGTGACCATCCACAGGCACGTTCGTCATCACGAGTGTATTTGGGTGTGGGCCGCAGTGAAAAACTCCACAGTCTGCAGCAATCCTCAAATTTGCCTGTGCAGCAAATGGGAGGACAGTGGCATGATGTTGAAGCCAAGACAAAATCAAGGCAAGGGACTTCATGAGTTTGATGCGCGTCCACCCGAACATCGATCCTGCAAGGACCAGACTTGCAGCACTCCGGATGGGCAGTTGGGGGTAGTATCACCTTGCAAGAGCTTGTCCTTGGGCAGTACAGCGAGTGTCTCGTCAACGAGAGCGATGTATGAGCACTCTGAGCCTGCGTCCTGGTATCGGTTCCCAGGGCTGCTTAGCTCTTGAAACTTGAGGGGTCCTTCTGATTAAATCATAGGCGATTCCAAGAACGTGGCTTGTCCCGAATATCCGATAGGGCTACTTGAAAGAGCGAATTTTATCCATGCATACGTGTAATAGTTGATGAAAGAAGAAATATTCAGTGCGATCAGATACTTGAGCTGTGTTCACAAGCTTCTGATTGCTCAATCGAATAGCAAGAGAATCATCGACTCAGTCTGGATGGTAATGTCCTTAATGTTCCGAAAGACCGCAATGGCGTTCCAGTAATCGAAGGTGTCGTGGTCATTCGAGATTTGTGGCAGGCCCCCATGAAAACGCGCCTGGGTGAAGTTGCGTGGGATACGCGTTAAGCATTAATTAGGTTTTAGTGGACGCCTTTCCAAAGACAAGATTGGCTGTGTCAGAATATGCAGGGATGCTTAATTTCGGCGAATAAATTTGCTGAAATCGGGACAGAACAATAAGCAAGGCATACTATATGAGACAAGTCAGTGAAACTGTAAAGTGGCACGGGTACAAAGCTGACGCAGAGTGCAACACACGAATATGTGTCCACTATTACTGTGCGAACCTCTTCAGCTTCAGCATGAAAGTCAGAAGAAGACTCACTCGTTGCTTAAGACGCCTAGCACGGCTTGGAGAATGTGGAGTGGTGTGTACGTATTACGATTGGCGGCGAACTCCGCTTGTGGACGTGGTCAAGACGAACTCGTTTTCTTCCACCCTTCCTTATACCCCACCAACAAATACCACATCACGACAGCACGACCATACGACACAGACTCAGTGTCAACGATCTTCACCACCCTCTAGAGCCGTTTTTCATCTCATGCCACAGCAACGTACGCCAACCACGACATTGCCAAACGGTGGGCATACGTTCAGTATTGCTGCCTCAGAGTTAATCTCCATTTCATAGACGCTACAGAAATCTGGGACGATGACTTCGAGTTCCAATCTAATCGCTCCTCGCGGAGCAGCAAAAAACACAATCACAAGTCGACTTCCTCCACCTTGCCGCCACCACATGCACATGACGAAGAAAGCTGGGATGACGCCTACGAAGACGAAAATGCGCCAGTACAACGCACAAGAGACATAAAGCCATCATCGAAACCTGACACTGACGGCGAGATGAGGAGCTGGGGTTCTGGGTCAGACTGGTCAGGAGACGGCGACGCTGAGGACCTGTCCCACGAAAGTTATGCTGGAGTTGCATCTGAGCCGCCGGAACGACCTTCATTGTCATCCGCATCCCGATCTTCTCATCTCCGCCTCTCAAATTCGTCCATTCAATCTCCCACGCCCAACGCCGCGTCCGCCGCATCTGCCCCTGGCACACCATCGTCCCCATCGTCTCTCTCCTTCTTCTCTAAAATGAGTCCTGTGAGAAGATGGAAGGTGCACGAAGCCGATGAGACACCCAAAGTGACCAGTAAGGAAAACCCGGGCGCCAAGAAGGCTGCCTGGGAAAAGAAGCTTAGAAGCTCTTCGCAAAAGCCACCAACGCCAGTGCAGAGAACTGATTCGAGTATACATATAGGCACCATGACCTCTCAGCGCAATGAGCCCCCTTCACTAACACGGGTTTTCTCTGGTGCTAGCCCGTCTGTGGCTACACAACCACCTGGGCAATCCTCTCAAACCCTCCTGCAATCTTCTATTTCTCCAGGTTCCCTCTTGCTTCTCCTTGCACTCCGGATCTCACCTTCTCTCCCGTATCATTGAGTTCGACTTTTCCCAATTCCTCTTCCCCGCTATCTGCTATTGGCTCTAGCTCTTCTGAGAAAGTCGACACGTCACCTACCTCGCTACACATCTCTCGGTCTAAACCACACGTATTTCAGAACACGGCCGCATCGCTTTCCCTTGCCCCTAGCTTGCCCCTCATATCATTGTCTACACATAATCTAACGCTCTCCGCGCCACCCGCTGAACAGTCTATTTCGAGCCCCACTCCTCGTCGCTCTTCCCTAAGTGACCTCAAGAGACCTCAGCTGAAGATTCCGGATAGGATATCCCGCGTCCAGCGTGACATCAAGCGGGATATGGGGGATGTCAAAGAATTTGTGGCATGTGTTGCGCGTAAGTCCTATCCTCTGTTCCATATTTCAGAGCGCATATATGCGATATGTGCGAACACCCGGGTCGCGCATTTTGGATGTTACTTTGTATTTTGTGCGCCAACGGGCTTGGACGCTCGTGCGATGGATGGCATTACTCACATGTGACTTCGTACGATGGATGTTATGGACGATTCTTGTTCTACTCGGTTGGCTGTCGGCTGTAATGCTCAACAGCGGCGGTCTAGGCGTCCTCTTTTCATTTTTTGTTCTTCTCGCCGTCATCGCCTTTCTTCTCTGCTTCATCATTGTAGCCATTCTGTCGTTTTTCATTCATCTCGCTGATCATGTTAACAACTATATTGACCTTGTACTACTGTCTATTTGAGCAGAGCTCAGAAATTTACAACATACTTATGCCATCCTGCTCCGCGACCTCCGCGCCGCTCTTACCGATCCCGAACCCAATCCTTCTCCCTCCTTGGTGGTTACCCCGCACCCCTCCCCCAACTCACCTACGCTTCTCGCTCGTGCGCGTCGTTCTTCGTTTTCCCCTAAAAAGCGCCGCGACACCCTCGCTACGCCGCTCCCCCAGTCCTCCCGTCGAGGCCAACCAGACGCAAATTTCTCTTGTGGCCACACCGCCCCAAACGCCAAGCCGGTATGCAACCACACTCGACCGCCTCGACGCCAAGTATAGCGTATGGTGGGAATGTGCCGAACTTCTTATTGAACTTGGTGGGCGCCATGAAGATGGTGACGCTGACCGGTCTGACGACGAGGCCTCATTGGGCTTGGGACTCGCTGCTGGGATGACCCGCGGGCGGCGGCCACGTGCGGTGACGCTGGGCTCGGAGACGTCAGCGGGTACGGCACGGCCACGAGGCACATCGACGGGCCCGCCACTCGCGAGTCCGGTAAAGGCGGCACAGCGGCGTGCAACCACGGGTCGTGCAGGAGGGAGGGATCTCACGCCGCGCCAACTGGCTCTCTTGCAAGGGATGCTGGAGACGGATGTAGGTGTCCGATGGGATCCCGGATGGCAGGCGTAGAGCCCACCCAGAAGGAGGCCGGTGACGATGGCAGTGTGAGAGGCAAAGGGAGAGGTGGGGGAGGACGTGGTATTCGAGATCTGTGGAGAGGACTGAGGAAAGGGACAGGTGCAACTGAGGGTGGGAGCAAGAGCAGGGGTAATGTTGGGGAACCACTGCCGAGGGGCTCAAGTAGCTGCGACTCGTCAACATCTGACCGTGCACCGTCGGTTGGTATACCCGGAACATTCACCTTCAAGCCCGCGGGGACGCCCTCACCATCTAAGAGGGCTGCCGGCGATACGGCTGTTCTATCCCCAGGAAACCACCGACACGTCGTCCGAGTCTTGCTGGACTATTCGGACTTGGTCAAAGGGTCGCGAAGGCGGACGTTGACGCTGGCGAGGCCGGAGAGAACGCTAAGAGAGACGCGTCTTCGTCCGACTGGGACAGGATCGAGATGGCTCACCAGACGTCAGGTACCATCCGTGGAACAAAGCGCCTCAAATCGAAACGTTCTCTTATCAGTTCTTCTGTCCCGTCCCCCAGTCTCCGTCTCCGTCTCGGTGACATTCACCCCTCGCCTGACAAGCCGTCACCACCACTCACATCTAGCCCTCAACAGATAAGTTCAGTCCCAGATAATCTAGTAGACACGCGGTCATGCTCCCGTGCTGGCCATTCTGATGCAACTCCCTTTCGGCGACTTTTCCGCAATACACATTCGCCTTCCCTATTAGATAACCCACATACTACCATACCGGACGACTCGCGGTCACCCCGGCGTATAGCTCTAATGCCAGAGAATATCCGACCTTTGCTTGGGCATGCTCGAGACGTCATGGTGCATCTCAACGAGTGCATTGGCGATGTCCGCCACATCATTGCCGGCTTGTCCATTATCTAACGACGTCCGCCCTAAAGTTTATCCATCCATCTATGCATTTTTATTCGCCCACTCACTCCCACCATTCAAATTTTTACATACCTTCTTGCATTGGATTTATACACATAAGTCACAACTAATCCTTGCACCCACACGTCAATGTATTTTACTGCGCTTTCTTTGCTGTGATTGGTTTTAATTTAGATATACTCAAGGTTGGACCAACCCGTTACAGTCTAACCACGAGTTCATTGCAAATTCCCTTGCTCTGCAAGGGCTCTCCCGCTGAGAATTGCGTGCAAAAAAAGTGCAGGCTTTCGGTCCCAACGTCTGTTCAACCCAGTGGCGGACCTGGAGTTTCATTAGATGAATTGCTGTATTCAATGTAAAAACCCTTAGGATCCAGTGAAAATCAGGGAATCAGCTTTAGTGGAACAAGCTTCATTTCAGCAGGGGGGTACATACTGGGATTCTATCACCCAAGTAGGAAACACCAGGTGCAAAGTCACTGTTTGTTTACCATAACCCATAGCAACAAATAGTGAAAAAAAAGGAAGTCTAGTAATAATTTGAAACTATGGAAAATGGTGAAGAATTCTTCCTTTTTTATTTACAGTTTAAGGCATCAAGGAAATCTGAATAAAGGCAAATAATTATTTCTTCCATGTTATGCAGTGAATATGATTTATTTTTTCACAATTTATTTTTTATAAATCACCACATTTTGTGGCACTAGGTGCAAGTCACTGTTTGTTTAGCATAACCTATGGCAACAAATAGTGGAAAAAGAGGAAATCTTGTAATAATTTGAAACTATGGCAAATGGTGAAGAATACTTTCTTTTGTTTACAATTTAAAACATCAAGAAAATCTGAATAAAGGCAAATAACTATTTCTTGCATCTTATGCAGTGAATAGGATTTATTTTGTCACAATTTATTTCTTATAAATGTTCATCTGTGTTTATTCAGATTTTCTTGATGTTTTAAATTGTAAACAAAAAGAAAGTATTCTTGACCATTTGCCATAGTTTCAAATTATTACAAGATTTCCTCTTTTTCCACTATTTGTTGCCATAGGTTATGCTAAACAAACAGTGACTTGCACCTAGTGTGGGTTAGTATTTGTAGTCCAAATATGCACAAATAGCTGAGTTACTACGAGTGTTTGGGAGTACTCTGAGTTCGATGATGGCAGGTAAATTGACGCCTACAATGCATTCAATTTCAATTAGTCTGTGGATGCACAAAGAAATATGATTTTGATTGTCACTCCAAAGAATATATATATATATTATGGTATGAACTAATGGTCTCCTTGTCCTATGGGCCACACAACATGTTCAGATCCAAGTCACAGCAAGCCTGTGCATACAAACAGTATACTGACAACACAATCGCCACAGTACACATATACACAGCCCTTTTCATCATAGCCAGAATGTGCTCAGGCTATTGAAAGCCCATTATACTAATTAGAGTACAAACACCACATTCCCCATATACATACACATGTCATTGAAAATAAACCAACACAAGAGTGGTTCCAACCTAATCAGCCCTTCTAAGCTTCTCTGAGCACTTCTGAGAAAAATAGCCCATACCCCCCCAGTGGAGGAAGAAACTGTAAGACTGAAGCCTGTCGCTTTTAAGCCCACTAGTGTAACTGGTAAGCCACACATGATCCAATATCAATAAATTATTATGACAGACTTATCATCTCTCTTAGTCAGCAGCACTTCCCCAAAGACCGTATGAGCTCAACATCCTAAGGTCCAAGGTAGGCAATTGGCAATGGTGATGCACCTGGTGATCATATTCTTGCAAAGACAGGATGGTAAGTGTGAGTACATGTCGCAGTTTGGTCTCTATTACTCACAATTGCTTGTCCAGTATTGATGGCCCCATGAGGTGAGGTGCCCTGGGATGATCATAGGGGTAAGATGGCCTCTTACCTCACCAGCCATGCCTAGCATTGCTGGTCGGGTGAAAATAACTGGAGTTTTGAATGGGGCATGCATGTGAACTGGATGGTGAGAGGTGCATCACACTAACACCTGCAGGTTTATAAATGGACATCCTGAGATCAGAGTTGTGGACTGAGAGCTGTGTAAATATGTGCATATAGTCAACAGGCCAAGGCTGAGAAACATAATGACATGGCACTTACATGGGTTCAAGTACCACCTCATGCACTACATGTGCTTCTTCACACCATGTGACCCTGCAGTGGAGGCAATGAGTGGGTGCCAGCCGGAGCACATGGAAAGGCCATGGGTGTGTGCTGTGTATGGGGACATCGATGGGGAAGCAGGAGAGGTAAGGCAAAGAAAGGTGCAAGGTCGGGTGGGAGAGCTAGTGGGAGGGAGAAGAAAGGCTGTGGGAGGCAGTGGTATAAGGATATGCACAGGCTGCATGAGTGTATCTGTAAGGGCAACCCTAGCTGGTTGTAGAGATCACACTACCACACAACTGACAAGGGGAAATCCAAAGAGAAAAGTCTAAGGACCCCCAATGTCAGCGAGCCCGTATTATACTACGCTGCGCAGCCAGGGACAACACTTGGCACCCGCCATCAACCCTGCATCTCCCTGACCACCCTGACCCTTGATCGACCCTTGATGCCACCTATTACGCGAGTCGCTTGATTTCCGACACTGTTCCGAGAGTGGAAGTCGGAAATTGGAGTGGAACTGGCGAGGCGAACAGAACTGGTGGAAGTTCTCCCAGAAGCGGAATCATTTCCGAAAGCGGAGGCGGAGATGGAATCGGAACCGGAAATGGAGTCGGAACTGGGTGTGGTGTCGGAACTGGAAATGGAAAACAGGGTGTCCCCTGACAGTATCCCACAGTGTCAGAGGGGTTGCTGATAAGGGCATCTTGTGTTTTGGTGCAGGGTGCCATTACATGCATATGGGCATGCATGGCACAGTTGGGATGTGGTGAATGTTCATTTGTTTTTATTCAGGTTTTCTTGATGTTGTAAAACGACAAGGAAGGATTATTCACCATTTGCCATAGTGTCAAATTATTACCTGATTTCCTTTTTTGCACTATTGGTTGGTGTAGGTTACTGTAAACAAAGAGTGACTTGCACCTAGTGTTAAATGGATTGGTTCAGGATGTGAATCACTCCGATACTGGCACCCCTGTGGACTTCTAAGGGTGGTTAAATGGCTCTTAATTCTTGATAAATATAAGTTAATGTTGCCTATTTTTTGTGGGAATAAAATGACCTATGTGGTAAAAACAGCCTAGCACAGTGAGCCACTTCCTGATTTTGGGCATTTGGATGCCTCAGGATCCTCTGTCCTTATTTTTCTTGTTAGAAAAATTCATAGATGGTTGAAGGACATATGGGTACATGTTCTATAAAAATACTGATGCCATTTTATAGAGAGTTTGAAATGCTACATAAGCAGTTTGAGGAAATTGATCCATTTCCTACTCAGTGTTAGTAGTATGAAATACTAATGGTGCCAGCAAGTTGTTCTGAGTCGAAGGCCACTGGTATCTGATAAGATAATCACTGACAAACATGTGGTTCTAGCACCATGGTATAGTATAACTTGTTTCTTGTGACCGACAGTTTGAAAGTGGCAGCGAGAGAAAGTGTAATGGACAGTCTGCTGTGGACAGACAGAATCCAAGGCTGGGTGTGACATGGAAAGGGTGAGAGTTCTTGTGAAAGGGGCAGCCAGTAAGGCATACCTGCTCCCTGATCAGACATCCTTCCTTAAGACAAGGCATATGCAGGAGGTGAAGGGCTGTGGCAGAAACAGAGGGAAGGGGTAGTCAGTGCTCTGATACATATAAAATAAAATCAGGAGTCCAGATCAAAGCCCTAGTGAGGAACACATATCATTTGTTTATAATGAGCTAAACTCAAAGTAGCTTTAGCAGATATGGCTTGTTGGTGAGCATTGCACTTCATAACACCCCAATTGGTTGTGTAAGTCGCTATTCTGAGGCAAATCGAGGTGAATATAGATGGACAGCACTTACTTTGCATCACCAAGTTGACTTATCAGAACCACCCTCTAAGCTCTACTCCCAGCACACGTAATGCATATACACACTGGACAGTAGCACACCAGTGGGCCCCCCTTAAGCAGAGCTTTTCCTGTCTCTGAAGTTGCCAAGAAGTCTGACAGCTTCCTTCCAAATGCTGAACTCTCTGGACATGGCAGAGAGCAATGGGTTGATGTAGGGGTAAGTGGGACAGGGACTCAAGGCAGTCGTTGCCAAGATTGAGCTGTTTTTATGTGCATGTGCTGTCAATAGCACAGCAAAATACAGATGTGTACTAGTAGGCTTTGGACTCTGTTACAATGCTATCAGTATGATGACTGGAATGAGAGTTAATGTGATGTAGTGCAGCTCCCAGTGAAGGCACAGCAAGTGTGGAGAACGTTAACGATGGATGCTCTGTGGAATAGTCCTGAGGGATGGAGGGGATGTGCAACTTGATATGGGAAAGTGGTAGTGTACCTGGGCAGCTCAGACAATAAGGGACGTATCACTGTGGGAACCCATTGAAAACCTGTGGGGCCACCCACAGGGATTCAGTTCTCAGTGGTTTGTGTACTGAAACATAACCCACTGAAAATCTCATGGGAAAAAAATTGTGAAACTGACTCATGCAAGCAAGTGGTGCATGACTTGCAGAAGTGAGTGATGAAAGACCAAAGTGTGGGCCATGTGTATTCCTGTTGGATTAGTTATAAGGTCTTATTTTGGCCAAAGTATGCCAAGGGGATGTGATCATGTTTGTACTGGAGTACTCGGAGCCAGAGATCATTGGCATCAGGAACATATATGCAGTCATCAACGTCCCAGCCTTATTGCCCTTACAGCTCCTTGCAGCAGCTTCCGATACCCAAGCAACCTTGGAATTCCATCTCCATGGGTTTTATTGAGCAGTTACTGGTGTCTTTGGGATTCACTGCAATCCCTGTTGTAGTTTGCCACTTAACCAAGCAGAGCATCTTCATTCCAACATACAACATGGTCACTTCCACAGATCTCACTCTCCTGTTTGTCTTGCACATGTTCTCGAAGCATGGTGTCCCTAGCCATGTGACATTGGACCGAGATTTGGAATTTGTCTCACACTTTTTCCATTCCCTCAGCAAAGCTCTTGATATGAAACTGCATTTCACCTCAGGATATCATCCCAAAGGTGGAACACAAGGCAGAAGGATGATGAAGGCTAGGGGAGGCTTGGAGGCCTTGATTTCACATCACACTGGGACACAGTGTGATGATGGCCGTGATCAGATGATGGTTCCCCTGACAGTTTTCCAGGTGAGTCACTGGCGTTCTTGTGCCTATACAATATTAACAGCCTTACAGAGCAGTTTGAAATATACATTAATTACATGTGAAAGCATGTTTTTGATGAGCAACCTGACTATGAGTTCTTTTGTGAGCTTTCAGCAAGGTCATAAAACCAATGGTGATGTGGAGGATAGTATGGTTGTCCTGAATAACCATCTTGCATTACTATAGTCACTCAAGACTCCTAGAGGAAACCATGGTATTAGCCAGCATAATAATGCACATGACAAGTCGTTTGTTTTGATTCCTTTCTCATTTCATACATACTGGCTGCCTTCAAGCTTTCTGTTTTCCTGGAAACTCTTGAAGCTTCCTCACCACTCTCACCACTCAGCCTCGTAAAAGCTTATGATGTAGATATCCAAACATTTCAAGGCAACTTGTTGTCACTATTCTCAAGATCTCAAGCAGCATATAATCTACCAGAATGTAAAGTTTGGAATGATAACTGCTCAAATTGCCGAGAACTTGGACATGTCTGTTCAAGTGGTTCAGAGAGCCCTGCAGATCTGGCAAGAAATTGGTAATGTAGTCAAAGATCCCAGGACATATGCAAAATGTGGTAAGGCTTGTTTACTTGATTCAGACAGCATTGAGGCATGCACCATTGCTGCTTATTGGACTGACAAGGTATGCTAATATTATTATACATACCAGTTTATACTTGGGTTACTTGAACAACTGCCCAGCATTTACTTATATGAGATCACTGAAGAGTTGCTGGCTCAACAGAATGCCTCTGTATCACCGTCAACTATTCAGAGGACCTTGAAACTTCTTGGAATTAGTTCAAAGAAGGTGAGAACAGCTGTTGGATTAGAATGGAATGCAACTGAAGGCTATTAGCTCTTTAAAGCAGCAGCAGAACACTGCAAAGATGCACATCAAAGGTTTCATTTTTCACTGGGGCATGAACTTGCATGGAACATGGTATCTACAGATGAAAGTTCAGTAAACATGCTTACAACCTATTGTACCATGGGCCGTGCATATAAAGGCCAATGTGCTAAAGTTTGCAGTTTCTTTCAGTGGGGAGACAGGTATGTACATGTTTGCTCTGATGTAGTTTTTGATTCACTGTTTATTGTAGATATTCTGTCTTGCCTGCACTTGCAGTAGATGGCATCTTATATGCTCACATTGTAAAAGGCTCCTTCAATGGTGCAACGTTCAAGCTCTTTCTACAAGGTTTGCTGCAAACTATAACACTTACCCAGCCCCCAAGAGTGTCTTGATTATGGACAACTGTGCAATCCACGATGTAGATGATATTCAGGAGATATGTGATGAGCGGTGTGCTACAATCCTTTTTTTATCTAGATTTTCCTCTATATTTATCTTGATTTCAGGGGTGTAAAGCTCTACTACTTACCACCATATTCACCTGATTATAACCCTATATAGGAGTGCTTCTCCTATATGAGGAGCTACATTCGGCATCATGGGAAGTGGTTCAGGGCTGAGGTGGAAGCAGGTCATCAAGATCAGCCTTATCTATTTCTGTATGAAGTGCTAAGTAAGGTAACAGCTCATCAGTCATGGGGGGTAGTTTCATCACTTGAAATATGTGTAGCTTCAATGTGATGTGTTTCTTGTAAAGGGTATTCATGTTGTGCTATAAAGTGTAAACATAGTTGAAATGAAGGTACTACAACTGTGTCAACCAATGCTGTGCTGCTTTTTGACCCACCTAACCTGGTCTCAAACACTCCTAACAATGAACCGAGCATTACCCTGGCTTAAAGAGTAAGGTGGTGCTTTGCAGAAAGCCTTATTTTCCTGGGAAAGTTCATCAATTGTATAAAAGTCCCATTCAAGGAGTTGGTTTGTCAAGTTGGTGAAATTATGCCTTGGGTTAGCTGCTGCAAGCTGCAGAATGAAATCCTCTATGCCTGGGTAATCAATTGTGAGAGAGATGTCTACATCGGGAGTTTGGGGTACCACCTGCAGCTGTGCTTTTGCACTGTTTTCACCAACCAAGCCAGCCATTCCATCATCATGGCAGTCATAGCTTGCACAACTGCCATATCAGCAGTGGGGGCAGGGATGGCAGGGACATCAGGGCAATTGCCTGAGCTGGCTGAGTTACTTCAGGGTGGGGTTCAGGGTGGGGTTTATGCATATGAAACTCAGCAAAGAGTTCACTGAGAGGTGGATTAGTACGGGATACGCCATCAATTCCCATTTCCTGCTCAAAAGTCAGAATACAAGTGAAAATAACAACAGAGCCTTTACCAGTGCAGTGGCCCAATCTGACAAGTGTAGCATGTTCAATGCAATGTGCACACTGTGTTTGTTACTTACACCATATGTCCAGGCCATATTTTTGACACTTCATGAGTAGCTCCTCAAGCTTGGCCTATTCACTGAGATGCTTTTCTGCTTGCTCTTGTTTTTCATCTAATCCACCTTCATCATCCAGTGAGTCTAAATTGAGTGGCTTTTTCTTGCCGCAACGCAAAGCCTTTTTCAGGGCTGCCTTAGCCACTACACCCTTCATACTACTCTCCTTCAACTTGTTACAAAGTGCTTGGATGTATTGGTAAAATAATTGAGAAGGTAGGCAACTTCAATGCAAAATGTGAAGCATTACCTCTTTTGGTCCAATGACTATTTCCCCTTTTATAATTTTATTCTTTTTGCTGAGGGTCTTTACATGATTGTGCAAACCTTGCCAGTCTTTTTCATTCTCTAAACAGATTGAATTCCTCCCTGTTTTCTCCATTTTGTACTGGAGAATAGGCTTCTTTGGAATGTTCTGACATCCAATTGCATCATGTAATTTTCTTTGTGCATATTCAAATGAACAGATGAGTGGAATGGTTACTCAAGTAGATCCAGCTGAGACCAGATGGAACAAAAAAGGCTAGCTCTAAGCTTAAGAATAGAATCATCAGTTCTGATTATCCAAGAATTCATTGGAAAGCTTACCCTGAGCAAGGTCTGACAGTTCCTCCTGCTTGTGGTCAACCCCATCCCTTCTTTGCTATGGCCACTTTGACCTCATTGACTCAGACACCAAATCACTCTCAGATGTGTCAGACAGTCAGATGTGGTTTCGACCTCCTGTGGCCCATCTGAGATGTAGGGATGGTCCTCTTTTGAAGCCTGTGTACGGCTGTCGCTTTCAGTGGGGTGGGATTCAAGGCTTTCTAGGAGTTTTATAGTGGGGATGTTTTTCCATACAGGGCAACTTCAGTGAGTATTGTCATTCTCATCTAACTTCACTGGTTCTACTGATTCATGCTAGCCATCCACCTGAACAGGCTCATTGCAATTCTTTTTAGTTGCAGCCACAGCTTTGCGTAGGGCTGACTGTGACTGTTTGTTGCCCATGTGACTCTTCAAGCAGTTCAGATTTGGAACAAGCTTTCACACACACTGGAGGTTTGCTAATGCAACTTCTGAATATTACCCACCTATACCCTCCACTCCTGCAGTTCAACCATAGTATCAATGATTTTTATTGCATATGTGGATGCATTTCCCTTGGTAACTCTTTGTTGACTACATCCCACCACCCTAAAACAGCCGAACATGCAACATGTCCATAGCAGAGACATGCTGGGAGGATCAAGGCAATGACGACATGATCTCAAGAAGTCATGGAAGTGGATGAGGATGTGACTCAGCACAAGTACTTTGTGTCCTGGGCCTGCACTTGAAAAAAAAAGGAAATTTCCTCTTCTTATGGAAAGCCACCCCCACACAGCTCCAAGCATCTCGTGTGTGATACCATGGAATCAGAACGCACTCTGCAAGTGAGAGCAAGCTACGTGTGGATCGTGAGCACCTCAGCATCACTGGACATGATGTGTGGATGATGACAGTGCCAACTTGGACATCGCCCACGCACTACACCACAGGAGGGGACTGTTGAGGGGACATCTGTCTGTGAGTCTGTAAGTTTTGGATTTGGGATTGTAGTGCATCTCAAGAACAGTGCTGTTGGTATCAAGGAAAAATCCATCCTTGTCAACAAATACCTCCAGCAGGTCTTTGACAGTGGAAGTGTGATCAAGTGGGGTCGTTCTGTGGATATCAGGGTTGGGAATGTTCCCTTGGTTAATCATCTTATCAGTCTCATACTTAGCCTCGGTGTTAGTCTTGAAATCCCTTGGTCCTGGCCTATTGTGTGCTTGCTCCAATGTCTCATGATAATCTGCACCATCCCTACCCCATATATTATCAGCATCATCTTTGGAATCACCATGATCAGATTCTTCAGATTTCCCAAACAGAACAGCTTGGGGATTAAATATCTGCCCATGTGTCATGCAGTTTTCATCGTCCATGTCATTGTCCTGTTTGTAAAGCTGCTTCTCATTGGTTAGTCCCATCACATCTCTGAGCCTATACCTGGCTTGGCCATTCCCACCTGGCCAACCAACCTCTCCTTTCAGCTTGGGGATGAGCATGTCGCCAAATGGGTCCTCTTTAGCAGCATTGCCTGCTGTCAAAGTGGCCACATTGTTCTGGAGCCCTACTATCACAGCCTTGAGCTTATTGATCTTTGAAACCACCACCATTTACCCTCATTGCCCTCAAGGCAATGCACACTACTGGTATATTAGCTAATGCTAGTGGATCCACAAGGACCCACTGTATAGTTCTTGCATGGGAACTGGCCAGCGGTTCCCCATCTATCCTTTACCTTACACTGTCACTATGTAGCGCCAGAACACCACATTGGTTGAGTTCTGTTGCCCTTGTCATACAAGGTACTAAGATCATCACATTTACAGTCAGACATCTGACTCCCATCAAAAAACCAGCTCTATGCAGGTTACCTTCCCAGGACTTCCCCTCAGTGATATGTTGGAGTTCGCACCTAAAAAGAAGCCTGTGCCCTCCACCAAGAAAACAGTGCCTGCACCCACAACCACAGGTGTAGTGAAACTCAAGTGCAAGCATACCTCTCCTGCCAAGAAAGGCAAGGCACATCATGCAACACGTTCATCCAAGGTATGTCTTCATGTGGCTATTGTCAAGATTGGTTTTTAGGCGTTAATATTGTGTATTAGTGAACACAGCGAATGCCCGAATAACTTGTGCGGAGAGATATGCCGTTCGGCGAATAAGGTGAACCAACAAATGTTCAGAAGATAAGAGGGCTGCCTGAACTGAGTTCGCCCTATCTACAGTTGTAGTGAAAATAGTCTGTGGCACTCAGTGATGTAACATGGAAGGTGTCACGGAAAGGTTGTTTAAGTAGCAACAATCCTTTCGCTGGCAAAGGCACCCCTTTGGAGCCCTTCGCCGACAGCACAGAAAATAGTTCGAAGGCTGAGGTAACGAAGGTGAAGTATGAAAACTCACCAGGAGTGCTTAAGTCCTCCTCTGGTCAAAGATAGGAATCTACAGGAGAGACGACGATCACAGTGAGGTCAAGTTTTGCACAAGATAGACGTATGATAATTGAACTGAGGAATATACATGCGAATGTAGACTACTTATATCGAATGCTCATATGATGCTAGTGAATGGGAAAGAGGCCATCTGGAATCAGGGTTGGATAGGGGTGCGCAGTCAGGATACAAATAGATGAAACACAGGTACAATATAATGGAAGAGGAGTGTGAACATGAAACAACAGGGAGGAAAGTGTCAGGGGACACCC